>JANTPZ010001366.1:0-15295 GCA_025593235.1 Vachellia pachyceras | reverse complement strand
GTCCATCGAATTGCCTCTCTTAATACACACACCTAGGCATACTCTACAACAAGTGCATTATCAATTTGATTCTAGCGAAGTGATCACTGTACTTACAGCTCTGCAAGAAGGGCATCTACGGTAGAGCCTCTTGTTTTCAGCTTTAACATTTGTTTTCTGTCCTTTACAAAAGTCACATAGTAACCATCCTTTTCCGTTGCAAGGTTCACACATAATTCCTGGTGCATCAACCTATATACAACTGAACCAAAGTAAACATGGGTACAAAATAGAATGGTTATGATGGAAGAAAGAGAGACTTCAGTTTGACATTGTTTCATCTTAATGATCAAATTAATAACCTTTACCAGTACCATTTGGAATTTGCTGGCGTGTAAGGGACAACAGGTTGCTTATTTCTCATACCCACAAATTCACGTACTCATCATATTGACATTATTACAAGAAGAAAATCTAGGTGCAACTTCAAGTGTTGTTACCAAGTTTTCTATTCAAAACATGACTATATAAAGCTTAGCACCACATGAATTTAATTTTTCAAAAATGTTCTCCGAATATTAAGATTATCATATCAGAATTTGCAAGCAAACAGCTATACTCACCCCCAATTCATGCTACAAATTTTACGAGGAAATGAACATATAGACGAATTGCACAACACTAACATATACGGTAAGGAAACTCAGAAAAATTGTATTCTAGCATACTCCACATGAAGTGCTGAAATATACTGTAAAATTCGGAACAGTGCTTTATAATCATGTCATGACGTAAAGCGATCGTGAATTCCTACGAAGGAAGAAGATTTACCTGTTGTTGGACTCGCTGAACAGGGGCGCAATGCATGGTCTTCAAGTAAACACGTCTTTTACTTGAAATGAGGGAACCCCAAATTCTCAGCGAATTAAACTTGGCAGGGACCGGAATGGAAATCGCAGCCATTATAGCCCTCTCACCTCCAACGACCTACAGCGATCACTCCCACGTATAAATACCTCTTATTCCTCATCTCATTATCCTGTAACAAAAACTCTAACCCTGGGTTTTCCACAAAATAACATGATTGCCACTCCGGTGGAAAAAAAGTGTTTTTACATAAATCGAGATAAATATAAGAAAGAGATTATAAAAAATACTGTTAAATAAATTTTTAACTTTTTCAAACATAATACGAAACAACCTCAATCTCCCGTCAATTACCGAGCTCGTCATTTCATTAGCAGCAATCACCTTTTTCCTCCGTTAATACTTTTGTGCCGCGTGGCTAGGACAACATCTGGTAATTATGAACGAGCCCATCAAATATTTATGTTTTCATCCACCATTCCTAACTTCTAATGCCTGATTTCTTTGTTTTCACCCGTATTTCCACGTTTTTTGGACGTGGAATTATGTCGCCCTAGATCCTGAACCAACTCAATTGTTAAATTCGAATTTCTCCAACATTGAAACAATTGGTTGCGATTGAAATTTTCAGTTCTAATTCTGAATTTCCATCTATTCTAACTTCCTCTGCTTCGTCGCAGTACTCCAGATTTTTCGAGAGGTTTTAAAAGCCTAAATAAACAAGAGTCCCATAAATATAACCTTCAGGGTCAACTTGCAACGTTTAATGAGTATTTTGAACCTTTCTTCTCAGATGTGACAGAATCAACGCTCCTTTTGCATGGTAAAGGATCTAAAATATACAAGTAAAAGTGGAAAGGAAACCAGATGATTTCTTTAAAGGGGAAAATGGAAATGGCACCAACTAGCTTATTTCATTAAACCATCACATGTGCTAGCAGCAGAAAAGCCCATATGTAAGGGAAGAGTGAAGTAAAATTCTTGATTGGACCATTACAGAACTCAAGGCACAGAACTTTACAAACGATCACCTTCAAGGCTCAAGTGGCTTGTCATTGTCTTCCTTAAAGACAGATTCATATGTTTGAATTCTTCGCTTTGATTCCGGCAACTCCAGTTCTTTTATAAATTCCTCAGTCATCTTGACGAAGTCATTCATGTAGGTTCGTTTCCATTCCTTTAGAGTCACATAAACAGAGAAGGAAAATAAGAACTTGCCTAGGAATATATGAGGAGGTAAAAGGAGATTTCAAGTTTAATATAACAAGACGATACACTAAATCACAGGTATCTGACAATCTCCAGGCAGAATTTCCATGACAAAACTTGCAAGATTTTTTAGCATAAGAAAATTTTAGAAGTTATTAGTGTTTTAACTGTCCTAAATATCATAATAAATTTTTATGCCAAAAAAAAATATCATAACAATTCTTTTTTTCATACAATGCGCTTAAATTTTTCATAAAAAAGTTTTCAAATACTTGAGAAATTAGACTGCAGCTCACAAACCAAAAGCTGCTGAAGAGGACAGATGTAAGCACACAAGAAACTGACGTTTAAAAACAACACAGGTATCGAAGTGAGAAAGATTTCATGAATACTCTGAAACTTCATATCTTGCTAGTCACTTGGCATATTATGCAAGGTTTGAAAGAAAGCAACCACATCTGACCTACATCTTTTTCTTGATTGTGTAGCCGTTGACCTTTGTTCCAAAACTTTAAAGATGGAGACTTGGATCAATTTTGTATCTCTGGAGAATGTAAAATATAAAGCTTGGTTTCTCACCTCAAAATCCCACTCTCCATACAAGTTTGGGTCATTTCTGTTGCTCCAGATGTAAGCACGAGCTCGTAGGTTTTCAGAATTATCCTGCAATTATTGTATTTTGTTAGCATTTCCCCAAAAGCACAGATTTAGTGTATCTATATATTAAATTTGGGATATATGATAGCCAAACAGTCCTCATTCATCAATTGAAATTTGACTCAGATTTGATTACCCACTTTGTGGATATAATATCCCATTCAATCTGTCCTTTGGTCTTTTTCTTCACTTGTTCTTGAGTAAACTAATGCAACTTGACATGCAAATATGCGATGATGCGGAGAAAGACAGAAAATTGTTTTAGGTAGACTGTCACACTACCTTCAAGTAAACATCAACATCACTTCTTTCATATTCAACGTCCTCAAACTCGTCCAAAATAAATAATTCCAAATCTGAGATACCCAGCAGGACCTGACCAAAAAGAAAGGACAAGGTATGAGTCACTCAAGACGACCACCCTACATCTTTTTTGAACAATTTTCGACGACAAAATAGAAACTACCGAAACAGCGGGTGTATAACATAAGTTCACAACCATGCCTTACATAAGCAAAAAAAGGCAAACAATGACTTAGGACGTACGTATTTTCTTACACCTTCAATAATTTTACACAGGCACGAGACCAGATTGGCTCATAAGCTATAGAAATAAAACGTTGCAATCAGTTAAGATGTATTTATTTCTCTAAGATCAGATTCTAACCTAACTCGGATTAACATGTTACTTACACAACTAAGCTTAAAGTTTATAGATATGGTTCAGTGATGTACGAATAAAGTAGGTTTCCATTCAAAAAAAAAATGATGAAACATTACTAAACAGGACGTAGATAGATGACTAGCACAAGGGCTTCGGGTGTTAAACGATGCCTTGTAGATAAAAAGATGCATATAAGTAATTATGACGAAACCAATACAATGACCCTAATAAGGTCAAAGATGTTACAGACCCTTCCAGTAACTTTCTTATCCTCCACAGGCAGAATAGCGGGATAAACACGACCTTTGATGCTAAATCTTTGGCTGCAAATCAAATCAACAACTAAGTTAAGAGTCACAAGAACGTAAACGATATCAAAATGACATCAAACAACCAAACTCTGCAATAAAACATCGGGTATCCCATCTAAGAGCCTGAATCTCAGAGATCAATCGAAATGCAACATTGTGTTCGCTGTAGGGAGACATAAAAAGGGGGAAATCTCGAGAGTTGCGCTCCAAAGATGGAGCATCACCATCGTTGATGACTTGTGAATGGGAAACCAGTGTTTCAAGCATTTTGAATTGGAATTCCTACGCTATTTGTGTTGATTGTAAACGAAGTGGGGGATCGTAGAAGTTTCAAAGCAGCAATCAAATTGAAGAGAGAGAGGGAGAGATAAACAAACTGGTCGGCAAGGGTGGCAGGGGCGGAAGGAGGAATACGCTTGAGAAGGACTTGAACGACGTCGTCAGCTAAGAGACTGCCATAGACGAAGACGTTATGGAGGCTCTGATTCGCAATACCCACAGAAGTAACCACACTCATCTTCTCCAATTCACTCACACTGCTTCAAAGCTCAATCAATCGCAGGGTAAAATGAATTTATGTTAATTCAATTTTAAAGTGAAGACTGGCCTCTCTTTACATATATATATATATATCGCGCGTGTGTGTGTGTGTGTGTACGTATTTTTGCCATCTCTCTCTCTCTCTCTCTCTGTGTACAGGGGGGTTAGCAGGACTGAATTGGCATTCCAAGATTTTGGGACAGAGCACATGCCCTCTTTGGATAAAACTCTTCCTAACCGTTTTATATTAGGCATTATTAGCTATTATGTAGCGTGCGAATATGTGAGTAATTATTTTGATTTGGATCTTCATATAAATAATTCATTAAACCCAGCCCCAACATCCAAGTAATTAGACTTCTTGGTTTAAATAAGTGAAAATTTCAGACGATGATTTAGAATCGCTAAAAGTCAACTTAATCTCAGGTAATATATTCATAACAAAACACTCGAATAATATATATGATCATCTTAAGAATTTTCAATTCATAAATATGATATCCGATAAAAAGAGTGACAAAAATATGTTAATAAAGAATGGACCGGAATTTTAGAGACGCCCGGAGAATAGAGTTGTTAAAATATTCACTCTCACACTACCCTTGAATACATAAATATATATCTATTATATATATTTAGAAAACGAAAAGGAAAAGGAAGCAACAATTTAGCGCAGAATTCTTCAAAAGATATTGTTAAAGAACTAATAATCCTTTTATCCGAATTGTGTGTCACACGAGAATGAAAAGCATACAATGAAGCTCGGGGGTGAGCAATGGCCTATATGTTCATGGGCTCAGTTCCTGAATCTGAAACGCCAAGCGTGTCCAGCAGAGAACTCACTGGCTCCAGCTCCTCATGCCACAGAGGGAGTTTGTCCCCAGGGTAAAAGTTCCTTGTCACCCCTTCTGAATTTATCTACACATCAAACATGGATAAAAAACATTACGTGATTTCACTATGTAAACAAGCTGATATTAGTCAATAACAACACCAAATGATCTTAGATGTTTACTAACATATCCACCAAAATATATTCAACTGTGAGTTCCATCAACGAGCTTTGCCCTACTTTTATTATTATTGAGAAATCATAATAATTATCATTCGGATCACAGAACCTGATAAGAATTGCGTGTGGCATTTTCCACCACAAAAGAATAGGGAAGAAAATACTAACAATCACAGTACGTATAACACCACCACTTGCCCCATCACGTGCGATAGCCAGTGAAACTGCCTTTCTCACCAAGTCCTATCATTTTAACACGATAATAATCATCAGAAAAAAAACTCAAGACATAATCACCGAAATGAAAAGAATTTAATCGAGCGAGTTCCTAGATCCAGAATTACAAGGTAACTAGCTCACGTCTGGAGTAGCACTGTACCGGGTATGTAATTTCCACCATTAATACAAAATCGGAAACAAGGTGGGTCAAAATTGAACCAAATAAAACTTTTGGAACGAAATCAATACTTCACTCAAACTTTATGGACCACAGCAGTGATTTCGCTAAACTTATTCATTAAGTTAGTTTTAGCCTTTAGGCAGGCACTGGCAAGAATCAACACGCATACCTCTGCTTCATCCTTGGTCATCCCTTCTTTCCATGCTTGATCGAAAAACCCATACAAGTAACTTGAGCCAGATCCTGTCAAGCACATCATATAAGACATAACTGGATTAGAATCATTCTAAGCATTTAACAAACACGCAATACTTGAAATGGCAAAAGAATTAAAGAAGTATATAATATGAAAAACGGCACACAAAATAGTGCTAATATCAAGGCATATAACTGATCCATACAAGCGATGTCTGGGTGTGTCGATTTCAACTAATAAATAATATCATGAGGAAAATGTATCAAGTAATTAGAGCTTCAAACCTATACACAACTGTCCCATTTCTACATTTTTCAATCTAATTTATTTTTGAAATAGATTCAACTACTATGAAATAAACAAGTACACCAGGTCAAATGATGATAACAAATCAAGGTATAACAGGTACCATGTGTGCAAATGCATAACCCACACACACCCCTAGACAATTATGGTAATTGCACTTGATCACAATGTTAATGCTAAATTACCTCCAATAGCGAAAGGTTGTTGTACTACTGTCCCCCCCAAAGGAACTCCATAAATCCGTCCCCCTTCATATTTGTCCCATCCACCAACAATTAAGCCAGTCTCTAAAAAATTCTGTCGATGAGAATAGATTTTCAGCAAAACCAAATAAATAAAATAGCTTCTGCGTTCAACTGTTCAAGACACCAATAGATAAGAGTCTTGTTTTAAGATCATAAATATGTTTCACACTTATATAGGAGCCCCAAATCCTTATTGCTTTGGCAGTTATGTTATAGTAAGATGGCACTGCTAAATAAATAGTAGAAAGGGATCAAAGCTATCATTGTGTGGCTTGTTTTCAAAATATTCAGCAACTATCTCATATTCATCTCATGATAGCACGATTTAGATTTCTCCATCACCTTGTCTGAAACTTAAAACTTATATATCAGTTATGACATTGCAGTTTCTAACACAGACATAAAATATTCAGACTATACTCAGTAAATGTACAAGGGAGCATGATAAGCATCTCACTAAAGAAGAGGGAAGACACATGATTACATATTCCCCCAAATGAATTAGAAATGATCGTGCCCACAGATCACAGAGGGTTGGGGGGAGCTAGAGAGGCTAGATTTCCTCCACGGCTCCACCTTGTAGGAAAACATATAATCTTTCAACAAGAATAAAGCCAGGAGAGTTAAAGTTATCATTATCAATATGAAGATTATGTTGCAAATATCTTATGCAGGGAGCACACTTTTGATCAACTAGTGCCAGCAATCAGCTAATTCAATTCTTGTGAGAAACTCAGCAATATTAAAAAAAAAAGATAAAAAAATCTTAAAATTGGACCTTGTTGTTATAGGACAGAAGGCGGACAAGGTTTGCAGCCACTTTGACGGTAGCAGGTTGTCCAAGCTGTATTCTGTACAAAAAAGGAAACTAGCAATGAGGGGAACATGGCTAGACCCAAATAAATTTTAAATAAGCAAAGGATTAACGTCAGGCAACAATACTGCAGAATCAATAAAAAGTTAAAAACGCTAACATGAGAATATATAAGCTTGAGGAACAGTGCATAGAAAATACATTAAACTGAAAAAAAAAAAGAAAACTAAGAGACTCCGAGTACAAGTGTGACATCATCAAATTTCAAGGAAACATTTCATGTAATAAGAAAAATCAAACAGGTGAAGAAGCCTGCAAAACAATGAACTTGAATAATGATTGTTCATACATAGAACGCAAAACGGCAGAACTTTATTTCAAATTTCATAATATTCTATTAGTATAAATAGGAGTTGGCTTCACTAACGTGTGTTGGTGAAGGAAATAGCGGACGTAATCAGACACTATCTGCGAGTCGGCAGCCTGCAAAACATATATATACACAAAAATCAGTCTTCAAGAATGAAGAGCTAGAGTCAAGGTTTGGATTTATAACTAACAGAATGAGAGAATATAATACTGGATCACTCAATTTGAAATCTTCCCCCAAAACGTTAATATCTATAAACTGAAAAGATACATGTCCAGGGGCAAAATATAAAAAGTAAAAACCGCTTGTGAAACTGCATATTGCATCTTGTTCAGAGAATTGATTTTAAGAATATACGAAACTGCGTATTAGCCTCGATTTAAAACAGCAAACCAAGTTGTATCCAACAATGGCGAGCAAGTGAGATAAAACGTCAGAAAGCAAATCAACCAACAAAATAACTAGCAAGAATCCTGAAATAGGAAGAATGCTACCGATCCAGAGCGACAAACATAGACATTATCTGTCAGTTGTGTAATTTTGTCAGAAGCCCGATTTGCAACATATACTCCTGCAAAAGTGATGGTAAGAAATGGAGCGAACACTCAGCCAAAAAACGACCAGAAAAGGAAAAATCTTACTACGAATAAAATTTTCAACTGTTCATTTAGAAGAAAAGAGAAGACCCATGATAAGCTTCCAAATCCCAATTGACGCTGAAAAGGCCCAATAGGGCAACAGCCAACAGGGTTCAAAAGAAAACGCATTTCTGCTAACATCAATCAGAACAAACTCAAAATTCATGATATGCTAAAGATAATGTGAATATGAATTTATAGATGGGCACTCCATGATTGTCAGATAAACCACCATACCAACCCCAAACTCTACTCCTAATTTGCTCGCCGCTACTCCAACTAAATAAATAGATTCTGAAGATAACAAAAAATAAAAGACACGCAGTATATGAGCGCACCGGTGCTGGTTCGGGAGTCGGCGCCGAGAACAACACCACCGTTGTAAGTGACACCGACGATTGTCGTCCCCATCGAATGAGGGGCATTGAAATCTAGGTTGTGATCCATGCTTAGCCTCAGAGTAACAGATGCAGAAGAGGAATAGGAGGTGAAACAGCGCGAAGCCCTAACACCAAGACTGAGGTCGAGTCGCCAAAACAATATCCGGGAATTGAAAGGAGGGGAATAGCAAGGAAAGCCCTGCTCTCTGTTGAATGTTGATATGGCCTTAACTTGCCACGCAAGTTTTTTCTCCCTTTGAATTAATAATATTGATGATAATAAAAAATATTTTTAAATTAAAGAAATGATTTCATAATTAATAAAAGATTTTAATAAATTTATCTCAAATTAATTCACCAAAAAAGGACCTTTTTCTGAAATTAATAACTAATAAAATTGGCTGGGAATGTTGGTTGGTGGAATATGGAATAAATAGTAGCAAATTTTTGGAATCCTTTATTCAGGATTATGTAGTAGTAAGTTATGATTTCGTTTTTGGCTGATGCATACATTTATTTATTTCTTTATGTACAACTAATTGAATAAGTTTTTTCCAGAGGAGAGAATGCTCGTTGTGAGATTAATAAAACTTGGATCCATCTTCTTGTTTTAGGATGCAATCACGAGTTCCAGCAAAACAAATTATAAGATATTTGACAAATGTGACATACTGTGCTAATGGTACGCTTTGTCATTAATTTCATTATGTACGATTATATATTGTTCTTCTTGATAAGATCACAAGCTTGCTATTTTACACATAAAAAATCAGGTTTTGCATAGAATCAATTGGAAAAAATGATCAATCTCTGTCAGCCGAGTCCCTATGCGATTTACATTCTTCCTGTAAATTTTGGATGACAGTGCGAGGTTAGCTGCTATGCAATTTCTGGTTTGGTTTTTTTTTCAGTCAGGCAGAAATTGAAAATCTCAAGGTGCTCCATAATATAATTATATAATGAGATATGTAGAGTGGTAGTAAGCGAAATAGAACCCGATTTAACTCTATTATTGGTGTGGAATGATACATACAAGCATAATCTTTCAATTATGGCATCATAAAAAGATCGAACAGAGCATCTTCGAATCATTACACCCACTACCAGGAGGTGACCTAAAAGGTTAAACGGACCTAAGCAATGTTTTGAGGGAATCGCTGCAAGTAGGATAAGCAAACGAAACTAATTAAAAAAAAGGGTGGGGGCGTGTTGAGTTCTGTATATGATTATACTTGGTGCTATAGTTGAAGCTACTTAATAGATGGGCTGCCCTTTTCTTTCGGCAAGGCTCCTGAATGTCCGAGGGGCTCGAATAACATGTTGGTTTTTGTATGTGATTATACTCGGAGCTATTCACTGTAGCTATATGGTGAGTAGTATGGTTAGGCTTTGGCTAATTGAGGATAAAGTGGAACTGGAACTGCTTTATGGTGAAAAAGTGAAAGGCTTGGTAGAATGAAACGTAATGGTTAGTGGCTCTACTATGTAGAGTTGAACCAGGGAATGAGTCAGCTATCACAAGGAGTCGAGGGAAATGGGTTCTGGTAGTGGGTGGAGCTGAAGGGCAGGTATAGGTTCGTGAGGGTATGGAAGCTGTCCTGGAACAACCAACTTTTCCTTGGTTATTACATTCTCCATATCCTCAATTACCTTCCTCACTTCATTTGCAAGCTCTATCACCATGTCATCCTCATGGCCTGCACATCATGACACCCAAAACTCATCAAACAAGCATAGACCAACAAAAAGCTTACTATTCTATATGCAAATTATGTTCCCCTTTTGCGTGCAAGCACTGGGGGGCTATCACTGCAAGCAAAATAGATATAAGAAGAACTCACCAATATCATACATGGCCTTTTCTAGAAGGAAAATATAGTCCCTGTTATTCCCGCAAGGGCCACTAGCAGTTGCTATTTGCCTGAATGATTTCCAGATATTAGAAAAAACAAAAGGGGAAGGATGGCCTTTACACATGAACGGGGGAAACTGATACATTAATATTACCTTGCCATGTCACCCAGTGGGGCAGGTCCCAGGTAATATTTGTTTGATTTGTCTGGTGTAGATGTGAATCTGGATTGTATAGATGAGTCTTAGTTCTGATGATGTGAAATTTTAACTGAGCCCAGTTGAAGATAAAGAAATAAAACGGAGAGGAAATGCATGATAACTTATACACTATCACTCCAGTTAAAGCAGGGTACAGCGGATCAGTTTCCTACAAAAAAAAAAAATCAAAAATCAGCACCAAATCTAGATAATTAGTAATAGTAGTAGTAGTAGTTAGAAAATTATGATTGCTCGGTAATTATTGAAAATCTAACCTTGTACAAGTCTACAAGAGCCTTTTGATCATATTCACATTCCCTTCGCTCCAAATACTGCGTCAAGTGACAGAAGTGAGGGGGAAATTATGTTAGAAGAATAAGTAACTGAACTTAAGTCATTGAAAAATGCTGTTTACTATAGTGTCTACAAGCTCTCTTTTTTTACACGAGAAATGAATACTTAAGAGTTGATTATAGAGGTTGCATCAATGAAACTAGATACCTGCATAGCCAATTTTTCCTTTTCAGGGCCTCCACGAACACAATAAGCAGCACCCCACTGTAACGAGATTAAAGAAGTCATAAAAAAGGCGAGGGACAAACCAGTCTCGACTCTGTAGCAATAAAAATAGATCCTTACGCAGAGGGCCCCTTCTTTCTCTTCCAATGTGCAAGTCCTTGCGGGGTTTTCAGGTGTACCTCGGTGATCAATGCATGCTGCAAAAAGTAAAAGACATGCCAAAGCAATGGTAAAAGCTGAGGAAGATTATGATGGTATGCACATAAATACCTTAAGAGCCTTACCTAGATCAAAAACACGTCTGTAGCCCTTTATGAAGCCAATGGCTTTCTCATCATATTCAAATCCTGGGTTCCACACAAGTGAACCATAGCCAAAAACCCAAAACACCATGGCTGTAAGCTTCTGTGGAAGAATACACTGTCAATGAACACAATTCGCCAGCATGAACGAAGATAAATTTTAAGCAGGTAAGAAGATCATTTTTTTTTTGTTCTTTCACAGGAAATGATTTAATATAAGTGTAATCTGGATAAAAAGAAAAGCAGGGGAAGCCCCAACAATTTACAATCCTTTTCCTCATTTGCACTGCAACATAAAAGGTCCTTTTCCTCATTTGTTTATTATCCCAAGCAGCGTTCAAACCCAAAATGCAGATTTTCTATAACCCGGAATTCAGCTTCCAATTTCTATGGCACTTCCATCGAACTCCTTCCCTCGGCCATCAAAAGTAAAAGCAGGCGCGGCAGTAACGTATGCAACAAAATGAAACGCAAAATAAATCGGTACTGTTCATAAGAGCGCATAAACAAAAAGGCTCATAGTCTAATATGCTGGCTATGCAAAAAAGAGAGGGAATGACTTCAAAAGAAGGGCATTAGTTTTGAATAAGCATTCGAGGAGGGAAAACTCAACAAATATGCACACAACCACTGCTTGCTCAATTAGGTATGGGCTAATGTCCTTAACAAATTCAGGCATAAAATGGAGATTGCCCCCCCCCCTTTCCCGGCTTCTTCCCTCCCGTCAAGCGGTGCATAAATACAATCAATAACCGCAATTGGGTGCCTCCTCAGATACTAAATGACGGATGGAGAAACACATGGAGAACGAAAAGGCAACAATTGAAAAAACAGTGGATTCTTACACTGAGATCCGGAAGAGAAAAGAGGCGCTAGAGCAATCTCAGATGGATCTAAAAGACGGGAAGAGATGTGGTGGTGGCAAGAACGAGAGAAGCAGTGGGAGGAATGCTAAACAAATGGGGTTTAGCTTACAAGATTGGGTTGTGATTGTCCCCCCACCCTCTGGTTTGGTTGTTGAGCGAACAGGTGATGAGATGAGGTATTGGAGAAGGAGGAGGAGGGCTTTCCATTTTATAGTGCGCGAAACATGTCATGGTTCATGCGCCATGCAGGCCTGGTGCCTCGCGTTGCTATTTACTGTATCAGACGATATAATTAAAATCAATTAATCAGTGATGTGATGATCCAACAGAAAAATTACAGCCAAATTTCATCCGGTTAATTCATAATTAATAATAATTCATTCAAGTTCACAATTGAATAACTATTTTCTTTTTCTCTCTTTTTTTTTCCTTTTGGAAATTGCATCATAATAGCAACGAGAAACGATGGTCCACAGAGATAGGAGGGACGTGAGCTTGCAGATGCGCTTCGATGTGGCTGCCACTTGCCACAACCTTGGGAGTTGGGAGTGCGTAAAATAAAAAAAAACAAAAAGAAAAGGATTCATTGAACCTGGACATGATACTTATAATATAGGTGGGGCACATCCGAGATAGTTGGAGGTTTGGAATCCAGGAAGAAAATGGTGGGCATGGTTGTGGGACAAAATCGAATTTAAGGCATGAAAACGTGAAGAACATATCCTTTGCAACCAGGATTGAGCATACGCCGGAACAAATCGGATTGGCATTTGACCTGAGGTTTGGTCCCGATAAAGACCTTGGGATAAAAACGGTAGCTTGAGCTGTGGTCCAGTTCAGTCTCGACCCAAGTTCGGGCTGCACCGCACTGGACCAATCCAAGTAGTTCAGGACCTCTCTTTTCTTTTAAAAAAATTCTTCTACTTTTTTCTACCACGCACAGGACCCCTATCTTCAGGATGTTTCTCTAGTTGCAAACTAAAAGATCGTATTCTTTTCTCCTCATATCCAGAAAGCACATACATAAAATAGAGCTTTTCTTCCGAACTCCACCCACTTATTCATGTTAACCGATGATCACTAACTAAATCTATTAGTTTTTCCCAGGTGTAGAATGGAGCAAAAGCATCCGATGAACTGAGCCGTAGGTGATAGGCAACGGCAATGAATGGTATCTAAGTATGAGACATTTGATGATCTCTGATCTATGGAGGGGTGATGAAGCTCACCAAGCTTCCAGGACCCCGCTTCTTACTTCTGTCTCTCCACCCACTAGTTTTCTGTGACCTGTGAAGAATGCAGTAGGACGCAGGCGGAGCACAAACGAGTTGGAGCAGAGAGAGAGCGGCGGCGGTTGGGTTAAGGTGGATCTAGGCTTTATCAGAGAACTGGTGAGCCTCCGCTGGGAGTTGGAGACAGTGAGCGGCGTTGATGGATCCTGGCTTGAGCGATGGGACACTGAGTTGAGGTGAGCTGAGGGGTGAGGGATTGAGAGGGAAGCGATTTTAAAAAAATTGGGAGGCTATAAAAAAACTGAGGACCAAACCATTTGGTTCAAGGGCTCAATCCCCTTTCCAATCCAAATTGAGAAGACTAGAACGATCTGCTGGTTTGTTTCAAGATAGCAGTTTCTTCATCAGACTGAGCTAGGATTTGGTTAAACCGGATGAGACCATACTTGATCACCGGGTTTTTGCCTAGCCCTATTTGCAACAGTGGAGGAAAGGATGGGTTGAGGAGAATCATGATTCAGCTGAGTTGGAATATGTTTCCTCTTTAATCAATAATATATTTATAAAGAGGGACAACACAATATGAGAACTATGCCTCCCCAGCCTACTTCGTGCTAAATTGATGAGTGTTCATCATCAATGACCATTGACTATTGTTATAGCTGAACAGAAATTCAGTGGTCCAACCCAACTCTAGTCTAGTCTGATTCAGTTTAAATAAACCATGTAATGAAGTTATATCAGACAATGTCAAATTGTGTTATTAATCAATGAATCATATCACATGATTGACTGATCCTTGCCCGGATGGTTTTTTTTAATTATCGTGTAACTTAAATCATACTTTTTATGTTGTTGAATATTATTGAAGATTCTTAATTGTATTTATCAAGTTAAAATTTTGTCACCCACAATGGAAAGAAAAACAGATTGAGATCCTAGACTCTTCAAACGAATTCAGGCAATCTGGTTGACTATAGTCTAGTTCAACCTCAATTTGGAATTGTACTATGTATCATGCTTGTTTACTTCAATACGATATATACTTCAGATTAAATTAAGGGTTTGTTTAGAACAATACTTTTAAAAATTAAACACACGTTTAACTGTGTTTTTCCTCAAAATGAGATAATTTCTTTTACATATTTACCTCGACTTACATAAATGTATTTATTTCTGAAACGCATCATACAGCTCGTATTGATGACCTACGTGCTTCGATCCATGCACACTCCCGCTCCCGTTAAAAAAGCCTGACTTGTTATGTCGTTTTAGTTTTTACAGCTCTTCACTTCCACCGTCGTTTTGCACCTCTTTTTACCTCCTCTGTCGTTTTACTGTGCTTACGCTCTGCGTTTTGCGAAGGGACTGCCAGCACAGTGCAAGTTTAACAAAAAAACCCACGGGAAAAGTTAAGCGGTTCTTTTTGTGCGCGCCGGAAGAGATCCGGAGGTTAAAAAGTTTCCCTCGTCCTCCTTGTTTTGATGCTAATTCGGCTTCACCAGTATTGTGCATCCAACACTTTTGGTGCAATCATAAAATGTGAGGCCATTTAACCATCCAACGAATTCGAGCTCGAAATAGGAACAAATTGTACTAAAGATGAAGGAAGGGAGAAATGCATGCGAATCTCTTTCTGGTTCTCTATGCACACGATCTCGGGCAGCTCCAGATTGGACCGTAACGGAATCACTCATACTCGTCAACGAGATTGCTGCCGTCGAAGCGGACTGCTC
>JANTPZ010001363.1:0-19379 GCA_025593235.1 Vachellia pachyceras | reverse complement strand
TCGCCTCTACCTTCAGAAAATGGTGTTGGCTTATCAGCTATTCTAGAAGCGGATGTAAAGCATATAGTAAATTTGGCTCGTGAAACTTATGAGAAGTATATCCCATTTCTATTCTTTTAGTTGTAAAACTGAATTTAAACTAAAATGATTTTCAAAGCATGGGCAATCTAGTCTTCTTTTTCTTCTTCTCTCATGGCATGGCAAGTGCAGATGCTGATATCAAAATGGTTATGTGATTAAGTATCCCGTGATTCAATGAGAAATAGGATGTCTATATGAATTATTAGTTATTTTAAAAATTTACATTGCATGGGCGGTTAACTTAATTTGGAAGTTAATTTCTTTTGGATGATTAACTTGTACAGCATAGATTTTGCAGTCCCTCTTCTTCCCTTTTCATTCAGGAGAAGAAATAGACACAAACTTGTCTAAGATTTCTGGGGCATCTGTGTTGGACACACCTTTTGTTACTCCAAATGAATAATGATTTACTCGTTTAACTTGATGGACAAATCTAATTGCTGTGCATTTCTGATTCCTGTGTCTGGAATACTAGTGGTCATTCTTGTAGTTGTATCTCCCATCATCATCATCATCATCTTGTTTTTTCTTCTTCTTAATCTTTGGCTACTTGCAAAGTTTGATACGATTGATATTTTTATCCAGGGAGGGACCCCTACTGGTGGTTGCATCTGGAAGGGATACCGTTTCTGATGCTAGCTTAATTAAACGCTTAGCATCTGACAATGTCTTTGTTGTTCAGGTCTGCATAATTAATTCGTTCAACTTTTCTGTGATGTCTTATCGCAAGCAATTTTAGAGTATATTTTGAGATAATTTGGATCTATATACACCGGATGCATCATTGTGTTTTCATAGTGATGTTTTGTACTAATAATCAATATGATTCAATTCCATTCCTGCTGTATTATTTTACTCTCTCTCTCTCTCTGTCTGTCTGAAAGTATGACCTCAACTGATTTCGTCAGTTTTGATTGATTCTAAAACGAAAGATTTAATTCCTTTTAAAAGTTTTCAAGATTCAAGAATGAAATCCAGCAGATTATTGGCAAAAATGGGAGTTATAAATGCATTCCAAGGAACATGTCTCAACTAATTATTTTTGTCTTTGAAATCCCCTATGTGTACGATATTTTTTCCAATAAATGCTGAACTATTAGATTCAATTTTTGAGTAAGTATTTTATCTGAAGCTCTGTATCTTGTATAAATTTTCAAGTTTGATTTCTGATTTTAATTTTGTTGGGCAGATACAACATCCAAGGAATCGTTTGGATAGGTTTGATATGGTGATTACACCTAAACATGACTATTATCCTTTGACCCCACAAGCACAAAAACAGGTCCCATGGTTTATTCGAAAGTGGATTACTCCATGCGAACCTCCTGATAGTCGTGTGGTATGAATAATTAATATGCATATATGATATAACCATCAAATAGCTCATGTTTTTAGAGAGACTAATCTTATTTTGATCCTACATGTGATATATTCCTGAGTGTTCAATAATGTGGTAATGCAAATTTAGGTTCTCACAACAGGAGCCCTACATCAAATAGATTTTGCTGCTCTTCGGAATGCTGCCATTACATGGCGGGATGATTTTGAACATATTCCTAGACCCTTGCTCGTGGTCATCATTGGAGGACCAACACGTAATTTCTGTAAAACTTTCACTACTAGGCATGCCCATCAATGTTATAATATAATATCTTTTTCTTGTTTGTGGAAGTCTGTTGCATTTGGTATTAACATTTATGTTGAAGTAAGTGGAGTGCTGTGAACTGTTTATAAAATTCAGTGAACAAATGAAAAAGGAGGAAAGACTAGCTGATATACAAATAAGGGGAAAATCAAGGGAACAAGGGATAACCTGTCTCGAAGAGACAGAATCATTCATTGTGTTTAGGAATATAAGGCCATGAGGTAGAAAAAGAATTAGCCTTTTCCATTCTCCCTTTTGAACTTTTAATAGAAGAGGAACACGAACAGGGAGTGAATGGCTGGAAAAGGATACAGGAGAGTATGAAAGTTGAGAAAGATGAGAGTAAAATTAATAAAAGACAACTAGGCACTCCTTTCATTATGCTTAATTACCTAATTGGTAACAGCACGCATTTCTCTACATGAGATTTAATATTCTAGTTTAATGAGGGGTTTGGTTTATATAGTTTGGTCTGTAATTATATTTTAGATAGATAAGCAAACATTCGCTGTAAATTCAGTTACAATAATAACATTCTCAAAAAAAGCTCATCTGTTGTTCACCAAAACATAAATCTCGACTGTTTACATCGGCAATAAGCTCAACTTGTATTAGAAATAAGAATGGAAGTTATAAATTTAGCTGTTCAAATGCAATACTCAACCATTGTCCTAGCTGGATCATGGGGTACTTTAGCGCCTTCATCTTCATATGTGATGAGGGGTTTAATATGACTGCCACAGCCTTCCTTCAATGATTATTTTACCAATAGTTGATGCATGTAAAGAAATCATTGGACACGGACAAATCATGGCAATCTGGAAACAACTTAAATAATACAAAGGGAAATACTTACAACTGTATCTGTCATTCAGTGGAGATAATTGAATTTTCTCTTTATGCACATAAAATGAATAATTCTCTTTCGTGATTTCGCTCATTTGAAATTCTTCTAGGGCAAATATTAGGATGAAATTCTCTTGAAATGTGTAAAACAGGGATTAAATATTGTAAGTTCTATATTTGGTGTAGGAAACTGTCGATATGGTGGGGACCTTGCAAAGCAGTTAACAGGGTCTTTGCTCAATGTTCTTGTTTCCTGTGGGAGTGTGAGAATAACCTTCTCTGAGAGGACTCCACAAAAGGTATAGTCACACCCATGATGTTTCACGAAAGAATTATGAGAACCTCTCTTTATTTCTGACACTTTTGCCTTTTTGAACAGCTGTCCAACATTATAGTGAAGGAATTGGGAAATAATCCAAAAGTTTATATATGGGATGGCCAGGGTAAATTTTTATTCAAAACTGTGGTCTACTTAAACATGTAAATTTTAGTTTAACATAGTACCCTGATTTCTGCGTTTTTCAGAACGAAACCCCCATATGGGGCATCTAGCTTGGGCTGATGCATTTGTTGTTACTGCTGATTCAATTAGTATGCTTAGCGAGGCTTGCAGCACTGGGTATGTCTGTGAAGAAGCATCTGTGACACAAAATATTCTTAATTTTTTTCCCCTTGATTCAAGTATTTCAGTACCATATCTTTATTAATCTGACGATTTTGCTCTTGCAGGAAGCCTGTCTGTGTTATGGGAGCTGAGCGATGCAGATGGAAAGTCACAGAATTTCACAAGTCATTGAGAGAGAAAGGAGTTGTTCGGCCATTTACAGGGTCTGAAGATGTAAGTTGTAGTCAATATGGCTTAACTATCAAATGCATATTGAATATTGACATTATTGTGTAAGGATGGAGGCTTTGAAATCTACCTTTGTGTTTGATATATCTATAGTAGTTTTAACTTGGGTTTATGTGGTCGATTAATCTTTCAGATGAAATAAAGTTGGAGCTACCCGCCCCTTAACGATACTGCTGATTCTGCTAAAAGGGTTCGTGAAACACTCGTTTCGCGAGGTTGGAAACTGAAAACGACATAGAGGATATAATTTGAGTGTGAAGTAATGCCTTTTTTTTGGCCCCCCTTTAAGGGGGTGTTCGATTATTTTTGGAATATGCCAAAGCATAAATTTTCTTTGATAGCACAAATAGGATATACAGATGGGGTGCTCTGATTCTTTCACCCTAACAATTTTTATGTATTATAAAAGCATACGATCTTTGCATTTATGGAAGAGGAGCTTCCGTGTATCAGTGTATGGAAATTCAGTTCAGTGGGTAAGGTTAATAAACTTGTTTTAAGTAATGTATTCGGCGTTTTCTCTTGGCGCGCACAAAATTTGATGAAAACAAGTAATAACCACCCCAGGGGAATGCTTGGGATTACCTTTAGCCTCACAAACTGATTTATTCAACTCAAAAAAAATCCGTTTAGACCCAATATTGACTCTCTGCAACTTGTTTCTCATATATACCGATTTTCCGCTTCTTCTTGTTTGTTTTATTTTCCACTTTACAGCTTTTTTTTTTAATGAATGTAGTTCAAGGGGCAAGCCTTGAAAAAGATCGTGTGCTTATTTGAAAAATTTTATTTACTCCACAAAACCACGTTGAACAGTGTTTTTCCATAAAACGAGATAATCTCATCGACATATTTACCTTAACTTGTGTAAAAGCACATCTTTATCGCGTTCCCAAACAGACACTAAAAATCTGTCTTAATCTTTTATATTTAGAAACAACAAATTAAAGTAAGGTAATCTTTTGTATATTAAGTAAATGTAAGGTTAGCATTGGTTTATAATCTGAGTGCTTTTTCAACGTCATATATATATATATGTATGATCCTGGCTCTAGTGAGCAGCGTCCTACCTAATATTTGTTGTTTTAAATAAACATAATGAATAAACAATAAATCATGTATTTAAACCGTACATTTAATTTCTTATCTTCTATCAAATGCATTAATAACCTACTTAGTTTTATTCAATATCTTATGCTGGAACCTGAGAATCGTGGCATTGAAGGCAGTTAGTTAGTTAGTTTCATGCAAATATGTTTAATATAAATCTTTTCCGAAAGCTACATAATAAAATAAGGGAAAATCATTTAAAGATATACGAAAATCCCATTTGGTGTCGTGAATAATGGAAATAATTGATAAGTAGCAAACAACAATCTATGAATTCAGAATTTGAAGGAAAAGAATAAACAATCCTTAAAAAATTTTAAAAACCAAAACAGATTTCAGAATTTGATAACATTTGTAAATAGATTGATAAATGTTCTTATGATATTGACAAATTTTTTACTATGGTGCTTTTGTTACTAACAAATTTTCGTATCGTACTGATAACTCTAATAAATGTAATGATAATTTTTTTATACTTTTCTTAAAATATCCGCTAGGGTGATTATGTTGTTACATTGAGTCCTAAAAAATTAA
Organism: Vachellia pachyceras; assembly: GCA_025593235.1. NCBI lineage: Eukaryota > Viridiplantae > Streptophyta > Magnoliopsida > Fabales > Fabaceae > Vachellia > Vachellia pachyceras. The sequence goes on along the minus strand of JANTPZ010001363.1, from coordinate 14,310 downwards.
AGTTCCTAATGTATTAACAGTTTTTATAAAGGGATTGACAATCATTCATATGTTAGCGACAACTTTTTTATAGCGGTGCATCATGTTGTTTTTGATCTTATATTATTTTAGGGTAATTTTAAATTTTTCTTCAAATTCTAAAATTTCATATTCGGATTAATACCTATATATATCATTTCCCTCGTTCGTATTAACAAATGGGATTTTTCAGATGTATTTTTAGCGAATTTTCCAAAAAAAATAAATAAAGCCAGTAATAAACATAAAATTGGGATAGCTCGTGCCACAAGGTATGCCGAACAGCGTCCCTTCCCTCAGGTCTAGTTCAGACTTCAGACGAGCCTGTCCTCTTTGATTCAACGTCACGTGGCTGTCCCTTCCCTCAGGTCTCACCGATAGAATGCGACATCGCGTGCCCTCCCTCTCCCTCCAAGTTTTCCCATTTCTTGTTTTCGCTGCTTGTTCTCAAGAACCCTAATCAATTTCTTTCTTGCTCTAAATTGATTTTCCCAGCGGTTTCACTCCGCTTTTCCACATATCATTTTAGGATTGCGTTCTTCCCTGCCTATCATTCTTCGTCAGATGTGTGGTCAGAGGTTCTAGTTCTTGTTCACCTTCTATTCTTCCTCATTTTCTTTTTAAAATGGAGTGCTTCTTTTCATCCTGATTGTCTCTGATCGATTGTTTGTGATTGGATATAATTGGGTCCCCTTCTTTCCTAATTCTTGTGCTGGTCAGTGCTTGTCTAGGGGATTTCTTACAACTTTTCTACGATATAATTTACATTGAAAATATTTCGTATGCCATTTGGTATACTTTTAGATTGATTTCTTCGGAATTAATGGTTTTATGCAGATTAAGCCTGTGAACGTGTATTTTTTAGGGGTAAATTCGACTGCTTTAGCTGGTTTTGTTGTTTGAAGTCCGAGGTCTGGGTCTCATGAGAATTGTTAGGGGAATGCAGAGATCGTTTTGCGAGGGACTGGGCTTGAAGACGTCATTCAGACAAGGGATTGGCATCACTGTACCCAAGGCAAGAACACGCGACAAACCAATGAACAGGGTTCTGGAACTTTAAATTCGGGAGAGTGAAATTGGGGCTGAGCTTATTTGTGGATAAGAATAATTAAATAAGATGACTCGGATTTTGGTTCAGCGGGGTTCGTCTGGCAGTTCTTCATCAAACTCAAGTCGTTCTTCTCTGACCGGTTCTTCTTCAACTCGGGCAGAGCCACCCGCTACAGTTCCCCCGGCTCCTTCTACTGTGAAAGATGAGGACAGTGGACAGGAGGTACCGGACCTAGTTGCTGACAACGAGCTTTTGGATTATTCTGGGAATAGTGACGGTAAGACAAAGAACGACGATCATCTGCCAGAAAATCTTCATTTTGAGCAGAACGACTCTCCAAGTGATGAAATAACTGACTTTGAGAAAGCTGTTAAGGAGGAGGTAGCGGGTGCGCGAGAATATGACAACAGATTGTGTGGATTGAAAATTTCAGAAAGACTTGCATTAGGAGATGAGGGTTCAAGCGGTGATTCTTTGCGCATTGCTAACAGTACTCCAAATCCACCACCTCCTCCTGTTCCTCCTCCAAAACCGTCGGCATCTAACTTGAATTCGAAGAAAAAAGTGTCACCAAATTTAAATGCTGTCCAAATAGGACCATCTCGTAGAGCATCTGCGTGGCCTGTTGTTTCAGCTAGGACTTCACCTGGTGGATCTCGACCTACTTCCCCTAAGTCTCTTAATGAGAATGAGGGCTACAATAGCGCTGATGAACAGAATCCATGCTTTCCTTCCTCTTATGATGATTTAGTAAGTTGATAGTTAATCAAATCTGATTTAGTAAACAAATCTTGTGTATCGGCTTTCATAAGTTTTATTTTATGATAACTTGATTTTGATGAATTGGTGATTAAATGATTTTGAAGTGTGCTACTATTAATTTTCACGTTAAATTTGTCAATTAATTTTAAGGAAATAAACTATTTAAGAATGAGGTGGATAATTTGGTCCATATAAGCATGTTTCATAGAATAAGTATGAAGTTTCCATTTAGGCTGACTTTTGCCTTCTGTTTTTATGTACAACAACAAGCAGTATCCTACCAGGTGGAGATGCCATTGCCTTATGTTTTTAGGTTACACGGAAGATGTGTCTATATTGCATTTACACTAGTGATAGTGCTAACTAGTCATTATTCTTTATCCTGGCCTTTAGGGTTCCCTATGTTGAAACTTGAAACCTCTATCGTGGGTCTGTACTCTGTAGCAACTGCTTGACCTGATATATATACACCCTTAATCATATTTGTAAAAAATTTCTATTTGGCAGTTGTTTCTCTCCTTATTTCCTAATTATGCCCCCCCTTGAATTCATTGCTTTGATATTTTTTATTGCTTGACAGCCTTTCCCATGATATTCATCCTTTATTGATAAATTAATTGACATATAATACAGGAGAGAGAGCGACAATTTGAAATTGATATCAGAAGGGCAAAAGGTTATGAAGTAAAAAGAATGATGGAGGATGGAAACTGTCTTTTTCGTGCAGTTGCAGACCAGGTGTATGGGGACTCTGAAGTATATGATTTGGTCCGACAGATGTGCATAGACTATATGGTACTATACGTTTTAATTATTTTGTTTCTAAATCTTCATGTTCTACCTGTTCTGGTATGATTATATCTGAAAAGCTGCCTTGTTGGTTGTGTATCCTCTTCATGATATGCTCATCAGTGCCTATGATTTTCGTGGTCTTAATAAATTATTGAAATTATAATTTGGATTTATGATGTTTAGTTTTGTGCTATTTTTGAACTGAAGTGGAAAGGGGCTACTAGTTTGGGAGAAGTTTTAACGATTTCTGTTACATCCTCCGTTTTGACATACATCTCTGCGGATATTGGGACTGTAATTTGATTGCAAAATATGGTATTTCTACTATATGCTGGATGCTTCATTGCGAAGGGTTCTGCTCTATAACATGTAGTTTTTTACCCAGTCTATGAATACTACTTCCTGGATATTTTATTTTCTTGCTTTTATACTTTGATGGAAGTTTTATGGAACTTCAGAACAATTGTTTTTTTTCCTTATTCCTTAATCATCTCCAGGAACGGGAAAGAGACCACTTTTCTCAATTTATTACTGAAGGCTTCACATCTTATTGTAAGAGGAAGAGAAGAGATAAGGTATGCTGGAATTTGGTTTAAGATTTTATTCCAAGTTTTTGGTTTGTATCTGTAATTATTGGGTTATCGATATGATTTGCTTTCTATCCCTCCTTTTTTTGTTATCCTTTTAGATGTTGAGCATCTTAGGAGACAGGCTGGCCAAGTTATTCTCTCTATTAATATCGATTTGAAATTGACTATTACCATTTTGCAAGATGGAAAACTTGACCTTCAAAGCTGTATGCGGGATCTAACCAGAAAAAAATAGCACATGAAATTTGAAGGAACATATTTCATGCATTTGGGCCTGGGTGCGCCCAGTAAATGATAATTTAGAATATGTTCTGGGTGTGATGACGGAAAATTGCTCAGTTTTGCTTGATAAGGCCTGAAGATGGCTGGTCTTGCTAAAATGGTGGGATGCATGCCCATACAGTGCATGATCCAGAAAGATGGTATTTTGCTGTGGTTTTTTTTTTTCATTTATAAAATTTTGAAATTAACATATATTTTGAGTCAGGATATATGTTATGCATCTAATATAAGATTGCAAGTTGCAGTAAAATTTTAGTCTATTTAATGATTTGGTTGGAGAGAGTGGAAAGTGCAACAGTTAATTAGGAAAACAAATTTCAGTTGAAGAAATAATAAAAATATAAACAGAAGTTTGTTTAAGTGTAATTTCAGTTGAAGAAATAATAAAAAATAAACAGAAGTTTGTTTAAGTGTATTATATAAGGGAAAACAACACAATTTTGGGCAATTCTATTGCAACTGGAAGAGGTAAGAGTTGGGTTGGGTTTAGATAACTAACAAACTATTTTGTATTATGATACTGGGAAATAATGGAAAAATTTATACATTAAATAGAAGTAAAAGTGAAAAGATCATAATACCCTTCATCAATTTTTCCTCTCCCCGTCTCCCTTCTTTCTTCTACATGGATCATTGCATCCACACCAAATTTGAACTTCTTCCCCATCTCTGCTGCTGGCATCCACGCTTGACACTACAGTTGCTGCCATTCCTTCCTCCTTTCTTCAACCTCAATCCCTCCTCTTTCAACAGAAAACACATATCCAGCACAAGGAAAGAACTGAAACATATCCAGTGAAATAAAAATAAAAAAGAAAAGAAATGAATCATTGTTGCCTACACTTGCCAGGGGAAGGGTGAACCATGTCAGAAAGATCTAACTGCAATAATTACAGATGGCTTCTCCTTCCAACTAGAGGACAGTTGTAGAAGTTGGATGATGCAAGGAATGAGATGGATGACCTGACACCGAGGAAAGATATGAATGATGATGTGATATCTGGATAATTCGGTAAATGTGCCGTTGATTCTAGCTTGGGAATGGGCTTTCATCTCATTTTTTAAAGGAATGATGATTCCTTAATTTATAGTAACAGGCATTCGTTAGTGTGACAATGACTGCAACCAAATGCACAAAGTGATGTAATGCCATATTTTCCCCCATTCCCTTGGGCCCATTTCCAGGAACCAATCGCTTCCTAAGTAAGCATTTACTTACTGAATTTTATCATTCTGTTCGTTCATGAGTTAAAATATGATGCATGGCAAGATTCATAGGACAGTTGTAACCACTGTCCAGTATTGCAGAACAAGAGCACTTGAAAGATCAGTTTATATATTTGCACATACGAAGATGTTGCGATTCTTTTAGTGTTATTGACAAATGCACATGGTCCTTTTGGTGGGTGGGGGAGCCTTTCTAATGTGTATTTGTTGTGATTGACAGGTCTATGGAAACAATGTTGAGATCCAATCCATGTGGGAGATGTATAATCGTCCCATTCACATATACTCGTATACTATAGGTACAATTTTATATTAGAAAATAGTGATTTTAATGAATGTTTGTCATGATCAGTTATGCACTCTTGTTAACATCAATTAGTAATGCAGAACCTATCAACATCTTTCATGGAAGCTATGATATTGACACACCACCCATACGACTGAGTTATCATCATGGGAATCATTACAATTCCCTTATTGACCCACGACGCTTGACAGTTGGTGCAGGACTTGGGTTTAGCTGCCTTAGTGGGGTGTGTATTTTACCTATCTTTCTGTTCTCTTGCAGTATGTCCCTTTTGTCTGCTTTCTTTTGTGCTCTACTCTGAGAAAACGTAGGTAACTGAGGTTTATATACCAGTTGAAACAATTGGTGGGTATATGCACCTCCCCAAGGAAATGACACTTCATTACATACATCATCTGGTTAACTAATGGCTGATGTTCGTTTTTTGGCATTATAATGCAGACAAATGTTGACAAAGATCAAGTCAAGGCTGCAATTAAAGCTCAACAAGACCAACAGATTGATAATGCAAGTACCTTGCAATGTGTTGCAAACTAAATTTTGTTGAGTTTAATGTTCACATCATTTTTTTATCTTGTTTGTGTCAACAGGCACTTTTAGCGGAGGGGCGGTTTTACTCTGATCTTGAACTTACAGAAAAGGAGATTGAGCACATGGTGATAGAAGCTTCTCGGGCTGAATATCTTGCTGATGTAACATTTAAGCAGCAGCTTGCCCATAGAGAATCCTCAACTTCAAATGCCGAGCCATCATCTTCTGGAGCAAGTGAGTTTCTCGATCACCTTCATACAATTTGTGAAGCTATAATCTATAAATCTTGCTTTTTATAGCTATACAAACAAACACAAATTTGAGGCTGAAGCGAGACTGAAATGTTGTAACGGCCCCATGCCGTCCCTGGTTGGGACATGATTGAACAGCCCCATTTTCAATTTGGCATGGAAGCCGTGTAAGTGACTAGATAAATCAATGTGCAGCAGGATCATCAGGTGGGGATCGGAAGACGGAGATTGGGAAAGAGGGAGATCCAAATCTGAGCAATAGCATGCAGATGGTGCTATCCATGGGATTCAGCTACCTGCAGGCGATAGAGGCTTATAGCATTTTTGGGGATGATGTGGACTCTATGGTCTGTTACCTCCTGGAAACCAGCACTAGCAGCAGACGAAAAGGCAAGGCCACCGAATGAACTCGGAATTAGCAGTCAAATGTGGTGAACTTGTTTCTCCTTCCAAAGCATGGAGGCCAGACTCGGAACTTAACATGGAAGTCCGAAAAATGAAAATGTCAATTACTATATACTCAATTCACAAATATTATATGAATGCTCACTATTGCTAAATTGCTACTTTGAGAATGCGTTAAATTAATTTTTCCTATATTTGTCTAGAAGTTTATACCTGTTTGGTTGATAAAAAAAAAAAATACACACACACACACACACACACTTCTCTGACTATCTTTACCTTCCATCTTCATAGGTATTGCGTCTCAATAAGCATGCATCAGATGCGTGAAAGATTCACCCCATAAAATCATATTTGTGCTCGTAATCGCCATTGGAAAAACTAAACAACTAAAAAAAATATTTATATATGGATAAAGTGTTCAATTAGAAAAACTAGCAGTAGCGGTGGTAGTAATCCGAATATATAACTAAGGGTAAGATGTGTGTGTGTGGATGGAGATCATAAACATATGGTGTGGATGGAGATCGTAAACATACGGTATTGTTAGACGAAATGTTAGGGAAGAAGAGCGAGGAATGAGTAGTGGAAGAAGAGGATAGTATTAAATGACGTGGAGAAGATGTGTGTGTGGATGGAGATCATAAACATATGAAACGCTTGTTTAGGAACTTAATTCCCGAAACACAAACCGAGATAAAATCTTTTTGAAATCCGTAAAAACCATTTAGAAATCCATAAAAACCATCTTGAAATCTGTAAAACCATTTAGAAATCCGTAAAATTTTTTCTTCCAACGGAGTTTCCAAACACACACGATGTTTTTGTATGGGAAACTCTGTTTCCCCAACGGAGCACGCAAGCCGAGACAAAACCATCTCAAAATCTATAAAAACAATCGTGAAATCCATAAAAACCGTCTTGAAATCTGTAAAACCATCTAGAAATCTGTAAAATATTTTCTCCCAACAAAGTTTCCAAACACACACGATGTGCTTGTTTGGGAAACTCCGTTCCCCCAACGGAACACTAAGCCGAGATAAAACCATCTCAAAATCCGTAAAAATCATCTTGAAATCCATAAAAACCATCTCAAAATCCGTAAAAACCATCTTGAAATCCATAAAACCGTCTATAAATCCGTAAACTCCATTCTCCCAATGAAACTCTTTTCTCATAAGAAACTCCTTTCTTCCAACGAAATTCTCAGACAAACGCGAAATTGTTGGACTAAATGTTAAGGAAGATGAGAGAGGAATGAGCAGTGGAAGAAGAGGATAGGATTAAATGACGTGGAGAAGATGCTATTTTTATGTGATCGGGTCAACCCGAATCGAATCTAAACTTCTTACGTGTCTAAAGTCAAGACTGCAGAGTGTACTGAGCCCCATAACTTTCGAAATCGTTGACTCGGACTCAGGCTCCCCCTTCCCCTTCGCTTTCCCACTGCTCTTGTGAATTATTTGTAGGGCCGAGTCAATCTCCTCCTCCTCCATACCCATTTAATAAATTTTAATGCATATTTATATTTCTAATATAAGAGTGAGTTGATTTTTTTTGGATAAATTAAAAAAATTTATTTAAATTTTTAATTATAACATATATTTTAAAATAATTATAGTAAATATATTAATCAATTAGTTTCCTTAATTTTCTAAAAAAAATATATGTTTCTGGCATATGTTTCTAACCGTTAGTAATATGCACCTTTTATTTCTTGCATATGTTTCTGGCAAGATTCACGTCTCGTCACCGTATAAAACAACTTTAATTTATCATTAAATTATACAAAACTTTTCTAAACTTTAATATTAAAATTTATAGAATGTAATTTAAATTATTTTCATAGATAATTATAAATTTAAGAAAAAATCTATATTTTCAGTCCACATATTTCATATTTTGCCTTAAGGTTTTAAAATACTTAATCTATCATTTTTTTTTCATTTCTTAAAATGATAAAAAAAGGCTTAAAACATGGAAGATGAGGCTATAAAATTTTGAACATTGAGAAAAATAATTATTAAAAATGTTAAAGATGAGTACTGGAAATATAGAAGATCAATGCTAAAAGTATGAAAAAAAAAGAATTATAAAATAGACTAAAGTATACTTTTAGTCCTTTATGTTTACGTCAGGTTTCATTTTAGTCATTTTAAGTTTAAAAAGTGCACTTTCAATCCCTCAAACTTAGTGCCGTCAGTATCTCCTAACGGAAATTGCTGACTCATCAAATTTAATTGATGATTGTGTAATAAAACGTTAACAAAGTATACTCACATTTTAATTTTAATTTAATAATATAATAAATTTGATATTTTAAATTATGTAAAATAAAAAAGATTTAAAATAACAACGTTAAATTTGATGAGTCAACAATTTCCGTTAAGAGAGATTAACGACGTTAAGTTTGAGGAACTGAAAGTGCATTTTTTAAACTTAAAGGATTAAAGTAAAACTTGACGTAAATATAAAGGATTAAAAGTATATTTTGACTTATAAAATATAATTTTTAAGCCAAATGGCATCATAGACAAATTTGGAGTGCTATATATAGTTAAAAAATAAGATTATAGTTGTGGATGATAAATTTTAGCTTTCAAACTTAAATTCTTCATTTTTAAAATACTACGTTGACCAAACTTTCTAAAAGAAAAAAGAAAAGAAAGAAAAGAAATGCATTAAAGAAGTGGAAGACTGGGCATTGAAAATTTGAAATTGAAATGGAAATTAAAAAGCGGATGTTAAAGAGATGCGGAGATGGTTTCACAGTTCAACGGAAGACGATCACAGTTACTTGAGAGCGTCTTGGGCAACACTTTTATGAGTCTCGCTCCTCCATTTTTAATGCCGCGTCCATTGCATCACTCTCTCACCACTTCTCTCTCTCTCTCTCTATATATAGTACACACACGATATATATATAAACTTGTGGCCACAGGGGGTGACAGTCCATTGATTCAGATCCAGCAGTGGGCTCGTTAGCTCTTCCTCTCCAACCCCATTGTTCTCAACTCTTTCCTTCTTGAAGACGACCTTCAACCTCCCATGGACTCTTCCCTCTCTTTTCCCGCAGAGGTGGACTTCTTCTCTAACGACAACCTCAAGTCCTCCTCTTCCGACGATGATTCCTCTAACCCTCCTCCTCCTCCTTCGCCTGAATTCAAAGTAAACGTGAGTTCTTCATTCTCTTCGATCACCTCATCCTCACATATATATATGTAGATATATATATGTATATGTTTCATATTCACTTTGCTTTTGTTTCTTGTTCTGTCATTTAGACTGGTCTCACCCTCTGGACTATTAACGGCGACCAATCCTTGGGGGACGATGAGTTTGCCATGTATTCTAATTTCAAAGAGAAAGCCGAGAATGGTGATCAGGTGAGAAATCTAGATGTAAAAGTGAATGACTTTTTTTTTTATTGTGTGTTGGGTCTTGTTTTCTCTTTTCTTCTTTGGATTAAATCGCGGCGCCGTCCATCCATATTCACAAGCGCCTCCGATCCATTCATTTTTGCGCCACGTTCACGCCGCCAGGATCGGAGCCATGTTTTGTCATCATCCATATTGATCCTCTTGGCCTGCTCCTTAATTAATCCAGCCACCACATACATCAGGAAGGAGCGGCCGCTTGCAGAACCATTCATCACGCCACTGTTCACCCATTATCTAATTCCAACATCAAGCCGCCACTTCCTATCCTGGTATCACCGTCGTCGCTGTGCATAATCCATTCCACCTCTAGCCACCACATACCTCCACGGGATTCATTCATCTTTTTCCCCAGACCACATGCCTGGAGACACGCACAAAAGGGGATTTAATTCCGATCATCAGCGGCTAAAGTCATTGTCCATCGGTGATGAACAAGCTAACACGAGTGTTTGAGTAATCAAAGGGAGTTCTTTGAATTTTAATTTCACTTTTCAATCTTTATATATATATATGTAGATTGTAATTTTAGGTTGTTAGAGTTTATGTTTTATATATATACAAGAGGATTATGATTGGTTGATGTAATATAGGTTGTGATACTTGTGTTGGATTGATACTTTGAATCGGGATTAGATTATAATTCTTTTGTTATTCAATTGCTTTCTTTTATTCTCTTAAAATTAGTTGATTTGTTAGGTTTTTAGTAATTAATTGGAGGTAAAGATGATCTTTTATAAATTTAACACGAGCTAAATAATAAAATAACTCTAATTGATTAATTGAGTGTAGGTTTGATTACATTAAAAAGTTATAAATATTAATTAGTAAGGGTTCTTGTTAGTCCTTATGCTTAATTAAAAAAAACTTAATATTAAGCTTGGATAAGGAAAGTTAGTGAATTTAGTCACTTAGGACATCCATTTTATTAAATTTAAGTGCATTCATTTAGTTTATTTAATTAGTAAAATCACATTTGATATTTTTTGCAATGTAATCAAATCCGGACCGGAACGGCCGGTTCGGACCAAAAATCAGCAAACCGGCCTCTGGTCTAGTCCGGTTTGCTAGATAACCCCGGGTTGGGGTCAAACCGGACTGACCCGACCTAACCTGGGGTAAACCCAGTCGACCCGATTACATTTTTTTTATTTTCAAAATATTTTTTAAAAAAATTTAAATACTTAATTTTTAAAAATTTGAAAGGTAAACGCATTAAAAAATAGAACCCCTTCCCACATATACCTACTGTCACATCTATATCTAGTTATATACTCATATTTTTAATTATTTTTTAGAAAAAGGATGAATTTTTTCAAATTTAAAAGTTAAAAAATAAAAAATAGAAGCTTTTACCATATTTATATGTTGCTATTTTGTTTTGATGAATATTTTGAAACTGTAAATAATGTTGGATAATAGATAGCATACAAGTACATGATTGATTTTGTAATTATTATTTTGTTAGTAATGGAATTTACTACTTAGTTTTTGTAATTTTTAATTTTGAATAGTTTGATTGTGTCAATGTATGATAATATTTATTTTTAAATTTTTTTATTCCTCACCGGTTTGACCCCCGGTTTGACTCCGGTCTGACCCACTGACCTCTAACCTACTACCTTGTGCGGTTTAGTCACCGGTCCGGTTTTGATAACCTTGATTTTTTATTAATTTGTTATTTATATTAAATTACTTAAGAATTAAATATCAGCTCCACCTAGAGATTGGCATAGGTTAGCGCTGCTATATTGGATTTATCTTAGTTTTTATTTTATTACCCTACGACAAGGCTCATCAAATTGGCGCCGGAATTAATTCTCTAGTAGTTAAGTGTCAAATAACTTGATTGAAGTTCATTTACAGCTTTTTCTTAGTTTTCTTTTTTCTTTTTGTTTGTTTGTTAGTCCTTGTATTTTTTAATGGTTTGCATTTGTTTTTTATTTTTCCTTTTCCATTTGCATTAAAAAAACCTTTGCTTACATTATTATGTCTGGGGTTGTCATCATTTACCGCTGCAGACTAAGATTGATGTTCTTCAAGCTAAGTTAGGGCAAATAATGGGAGAGAATCATATGCTGAAAGACACACTATGTAAAGTTAACAACGATTACAAGGCTTTGAAGATGCATGTGGACTTGATGAAACCTGAAAATCAAGTGCTCGATAAAAGTCCAGAAGAAAAGAAACACAAAGAGGGTAATAGAGGCACCCTAGGGCCAAGTCAATTTATAGATCTTGGATTAACTTATATCAATGATGGTGATCAGGCTAATAATGATGAGCCTTCGCTTTCTTTGTCTGTAAAGAGAAGCAATGGAAGATCAAAATCACCCGAGAAAGTGGAATATAGTGCCGGAATTGGTTTTAATGATAAAGAATTCAACAAAGAAGCTGAAGTTGAAGAAGAAGCTCACAAGATTTATAGTCCTCCCAGAAACGTTGATGATCAGCTAGAAGTCAGTATGAGAAAGGCAAGGGTTGCAATTAGAATTCGATCTGAAGCACCAACGGTATGTCATATAGCCTTACTATATATATGTTTGGATTATTTTGATATGAATTAACTTGATAATTTGAATCAAATAATGTGATGATTAGATTACTGATGGATGTCAATGGAGAAAATATGGACAGAAGAAGGCCAAAGGGAATCCATGCCCGCGAGCTTATTATCGATGCACCATGACTTCAGGTTGTCCAGTTAAGAAACAGGTATTCACTAAATATAGTAAACACATATTTTTAATACATTTGTCAGAAATGGAAATTAATCCTCGGACAAAATCATAGGTGCAAAGATGTGCAGAGGATCGAACAATCCTAGTGACAACATATGAAGGAACTCACAGCCACGCATTACCCCCAGCAGCATTGCCGATGGCACGAACAATAGCGGCAGCAGCAAGAATGCTTCTTTCAGGATCAATGTCAAGCAACGATGGTCTAATGAATGGAAGTTTCTTGACAAAGACGACATTGCTTCCTTATTCTTCAAGTAACATGGCAACTCTGTCGGCATCGACTCCTTTTCCAACTGTTACATTGGACTTAACTGTTCCTACAACAACAACAACACAACAACCTTGTACCCAGTTTCAAATGCCTTTCTCGGATAATAATAGCCCTCATGGTTTCACTCAAATTTTGGCTCAAGCGCTTTCTAGTACCAATCAATCAAGTTTTGCAGGGCTCCAAACAAATAATAACAAAGACCCGTTGCAGTTGATTAGTGCTGCTATGGCAGCTGACCCTAACCTCACAACTGCTTTAATGGCGGCTATTACTTCTATTATGGGTTCTCTTCTGCCAAAGAATGTTAACGGTGACAATAATGGCAATGTCACTGTAGGTGGCAATAGAAACTAGAGAGGTGACATGTGACTAGAATTATGGGTTCGTTTGCAACGTGGTAGAGAAGTGCTTTTACGTAAGTCAGGGTAAATATGTGAAGGAGATTATCTTGTTCTGCCAAAAACACCGTTAAACGTGTGTTTGGACTCTCTATACTTGTTGCCAAACACACCATAGGTTGGTTTAATTTCTTTTCCTCCAGTTATGATCAGAGACTTGGGTGATTCTCTTCAATTATTATTATTAGAAATTATCGGAGCCTAGATTGGTAAATAACTTTTTCTTTAATTTTCTTTTTTTAACCCATATGACAAGGCAATCAAGTTATACTACATTGAACTCACCAATTCCACACAGATTATGGTTGATATTATTTTTATAAAATAGGCACGCAGAAAAAGTGAATAAGGAAACCTTGATGAAAAAAAGCTAGTATCTATTTCTACATGTGATTGCTATTACACACAACACTTTCAACCACTTACTTAATTAAGAAATGATAGTTAACTCATCACATTTATTTTAAATTAATAAATTTTTTTCAACTTTATTCTGGTTGAGATATAAATATATTAAATAATATTTAAACATTAATTACATGAATAAAATTGATAAATAAACTTCAATAACTGTATACTAAGGATTAAAAATCCTTTAAACACCCTATAATAGAGACATAATTAGGGTTCTTCACTGTATTTGTTTAGTGGGTATTTGTAGAATTAAACCTATGAAAAAAAAAGGAAATTATGTATATTCTAGCTCGTTTATAAATAGTAAATTATATATATATAATGCACACATACATATAAGCTACTTGTTTTTTGGCCAAATGATATATAAGCTAACAATTTTGTTTTATCTAAAAATTTAATGCATATTTTACATTTTTACTTTTAATTAATTGAATATCTATCTCGTCTTTTTTGCGTTCATTTTCTGTCATGCTTATTATTTTCATAAATGAAGATGTGTTCAAGAAATTTTATTTCTTACCAATTCAATATTTTAAAGTAATTTTAACTATCAATTCTTATTTGAATTGTTAATTCTTGTAAAAATAAGGGTAAGAAGTACCACACAAGGCCTATTGGCCTGGGTTGCACTCTTTTCTGTGCAAGCTCTTCTTCCTCACCTCCCAGTATCGTATCCTCCAGCTCTTCATTGGTCTCTCCCGATCTACAAAGATTATCTTCCCATCTCACACACAAACACGCACATTTATAAACTCAAAATCTATTCATTCACAGTAATGAAGATTCATCAGAGAAATGTTTTCCTGGAACGTTGTTAAAAGTCAAAT
>JANTPZ010001362.1:0-22894 GCA_025593235.1 Vachellia pachyceras | reverse complement strand
CGGTCTTACTTTGTCTTTGTTCCCACATAGATAACCGACCAGGGACATTTAGGACAATATTCATAATTTGCCCATGGATGCAATTATCATAATAAACATGCAAAAGTTATGATAATTAAATGGAGAAAATACATTAAAATAAATAATGTCTGAGGTACAATGATTGGCCCCTATGGCACAATTTTCAACATCAAGCTTCGCTTAGATGAGATGAAAAGTTGAGAGGAAAGAAAATGGGAGGAGAAAAAATGGAGAGAAAATATTATCACACATCCTGCTTGAATGGATGGGAGAAAACAAAAAGGAAAGAAAATGGGCTAACGGTTGAATGACTAAAACATTCTTAAATAAAAACCTTTTAATAAATAGTAACAAGTAAAGTATGCTTAAAATGTATAAAGTATAATATCAAATTAAATATGATAATGAAAAAATTATATTAACATTAATATCATTAAATAATTTAAAATCAAATTATTTATTAAAGATATCTTTTCAATTATTATATTTCAAAACATAATAATTTAGATAAGAATGTATTATACTTTTTAAGGTTTTGAGGTTTTAGTAAGCAATTAAAAAAACTAGATATTAGAATATATCTTACATTTTATTCTTTTTAAAAAAGAAAGTTATAATCAATTTTTTTAAAAAGTTATATGTTAAACTTAACTGGTTAAAATAAAAATGTTATCAAAGAGCATGTGGGTAGGTAAGGAAAAAAGAGATTTTTCTCCATTTTCTCTTCATGTGTGAGAGAAAAGTTGAGTGGAAATGTTATCTCCAACTTTTCATTCCTCCCACTTTTTCTCTTCTATCCAAACGGGAGAAAATCCATTTCTCCTCCTATTTTCTCTACAAATTTTCTTTCCTCCTTTATTTTCTCTCCCTCTAAACATATAGTGTTAATTCGCATGCAGAGCCCAAAAAAACACTTCTACGTATACATATGAAAGCTGACGCAACAGCTCCAATGATTAACCACTTCTTGATGCCACATTTTTGTAAATAAAAAATATATATCAAAGCCTGCTTCGATCTTTTCCCATTTTCCACCAAAAGGAAATCCTCGCTAGCTTGGAAGGCTTAGGCTTGTGGTGCAGATTCATTCATTCATTCATTTATTTATTTATTGCGTGTCGGTTGTATATATGGGGTGTGCGTTGTTTCATGCATTCTCATGTGTGTGGAGCACTGGAGCGTGGACAGCCCCAAAGTACAGTGATCGATATGACGCAGCATCTGAAACACAAAAGTGTAATGCGACAAATTTAATTTAATTTCTAGGCCCACGTAAATAACAGTAATCACACTTCGCCTCTACACAAATAAAATACCTCCAAAATTTACTGCACCATAATTACCAATAGGTATTACATTATAGAAGAGACTGTGTACGTGTTCACACCTTGGCATGCTCGTTACAGTATATAATCCAAGAGACTGTGCCCATGAGCATAACTTCTCTGTACGCACAACAACTTGCATGCTGGAGAAATTTTTTTCCCAACACAATGTACGCAAGTCAAGATAGAGGTAGTATATTCCAACCTGATAAATTTCCCTTTCATTCACACTGTTTGAAATACTGATCTTATTTAATGCGTATTAATTCATTTCATTCAATTTAACTGCGTTTTGGTTCTATGAACAAAAATATTCTCTTGATCACGGGTTAGCCATACAGAATGATGTTTTTCAATGATCAAATTATATATTGGGCATGGGTGATGAACGATTTTTTTCCCCAAAGGCATCATCAAAATGTGGCTAAAAACTCTACAGAAATAAGGAAAGATTGGTATAAAGTCTATGTTTAAAATTTTTTTTGAGGCTATAAAGATTTAAATTTGAGTGCATAGACTTTTGAAGGATGGAATTGTACTTCATGTGTATAAAAACATATAGGTTCGTTCATGTCAGTAAAAATTTTGAAGGACTACTCACCAATTTTCCCTCAAAGGAATGCCGAAGTAATTATTTTAGAAAATCCACGAGTTAATGATGCATAGCTTCTTACGAACAAAAGGTATTTAGAGGGTGCCTTGCCTTAGAAAGGACCTTATTGAATCATAAGAATCCTCCATAAAATGACTCTCATGCATTTGAGGTGAAAGAGATTACACATACATATAAACTGTGATTAGTTGGAAAGTGAGGGCGAGAAGTGAAGACTTCATTAATGATGTACTGGTTGTGGCAAGTTGAGCAAATGTTTGTACGCTTCGGTTCAAGAAAAAGGTGGCCTAACATGATAATGCAGTCCTTGAAACACAAGGAGGGGGGGTGAATAAAGTGGAAGATTCCGGTGAGAATTAATATAAAAGTGAATGGACAAAGGCACATGGTATCTAGACTCGCTTCAATGTATGGGCACAGAAAACTAGAAGGGGAAGCTCCATGGGACCTGTTCGGAAACACACCGGAGAAGTGCTTTTATCATTTACAAAGTAAATATGTGAATGGAATTGTCTCGTTTTATGGAAAAACACTGTTGAACGCACGTTTGGCTTTTTTAAACATGGTTCCAAACAGGGCCATGATCTATCTCATGTTAGGTCAGTTTCTTGATTAGGCTTGGCTTCTATAACATTGAAGCCTTTAATTTAATCTCAAAGCTTTACCTCAGGTTTTGCGCCTATAATTACAAAAGGTAATTGAATGATTAAAGCCAGCCGTGGCCCCATATCATCCCTTGGAATTTTCAGACCCTGCTCCACAATCGCCACACCATACCTTTTCTACTTTCTATATTTTACCTGTTCTTTTATTTCCCTCTCTCGTTCTTTACTTGTTCCTTTCTTCCGTCGCGGCTTCCCAAATACGGCAAAACCCAAAAGTTATCCTGTTATATATACAAAACCCTCGCAGTTTTGATCTCGCCTCCACTTCCTTTTAGCCCCCTCTTCTTCTTTTTTCCCTTATTGAAATGTTATTTCTTACGATGATCCATTCTGCATAAGATCAAGAATCGAGAAGGAACCCGTCTCTCAGATTGCATGTAAATATTGAAGTGAAATAACAATAGTATAATAGTGATTAAGTTGGCCGGTTGGGAAGTTCAAATTCTGGGTACTTATTAACGACTAATATAGATAAAATCATAAGTTTGTTAGTAAGAAGGAGCGAGTGCAACCAGTATATTTATTATGGAGTGTATTTTTAAATTCTGTTATTTTCTGATTTATTTATGAAATTATCAAGAGTAATACTAGGTGCGTCTGTGCAGCTCTACGCGGCGCGGTGAATGGTGGTTCATCAGCAAGATCAATCGAATGATACCAACCAACATTTAACCACCAAACAAGAGATTATTGATGATGATGATGATGATGATATTGATTATCATGATGATGGCTGTGGATTGTAGGGTCGTCAAACCTACAAACATAGGGCTGGTGGTGTGGTGGATCCAATGTCACAGAAAAGAATTTGACTAGAAGAAAAGGCCACTACTAGATAAAAAAAGGCCATGGTTGATATATCATGGTCAATCGAAATATTGAAAGGCCAATTAGCTCCATGATACATGCCTTTGATTTTTATTTATTTATTTTTGTGATGCTATGGAGTCGATGCATATAAAAAGAAAAGAGTCCAAAAGAGAGATGGATGGAAGAGAAGAGGGAGATATCACGACGAAGAAGAAAAGTGGTGAGAAGCAGATGGAGAAGGAAAAATGGGAAATGAATAAGAAGAATATGTCAACAAGGGTTGAGTTAGTGTGTGTACAAGTGAAAAGGGTCACTCATAAGTTTCTGAAACGAGAGGAGAGAGCTGTAGGCTTTCATGGCCAATACATGTTTCCTACATCTGAGAGTAGTGCTCAAGTGGTCCTCTCTTTTGCAGTTCCCCCCTAAAAGCACCCCTCCTAAGCCTTTTAATTTCCATTGGTAAGAGAGATCCACAGGACTCGGTCATCAGAGGCTGTCGTTCTTTATTTCATTTTTTTTTTACCCCTCAGGCCTCTCACTCTGTAAAGTGAATGACTTTTGGCTTTTGCGGCTTCCTCCTTTTCCTTCTTTTTAAAGTCATAACTCTCATAAGCAAAAAATTAAAATTTGCTTCCATGTTATGCACACAGACGATACTTCTCAGATTCCTATACATTAATAATAACTTAATCCTACAGTTCAAAAGGAAGGGGGAAAAAAGCCATTCAGGTGATGCTGCGGATCCATATATCATTGTCCCAATCATCACCAAACACACTCATAAATTTCAGATTACACATCAAAAGCCTTTGTTTGGCTGGCATATGCATGTTGGAATCCAGATTTTCAGCCTTGTGTCTAAATGTTAAAGCATGGGATTTAAAGAGATACTGACGTCTGATTGGGAGATCCCAGCGACATCCAAAATTTAGCCCCCGCGAGATTGCTAATACAAGAAGTCGAGTTTATCCAGGACATTCTCTTCAAAATATATAATTACAATATTTCGGGACCGTTTGTTTCTTATGAATATATATATTTATTGTGAGCTCTGCTCCTTTTGAAGTTTGTGCGGTATATCCATATGTAAAGAGAGGTGGCAGACGGGGACCGGGGAAGATGCCAAAAGTGGCATAAAATAAAAGAGAGATAAAGGTATAAAGGAAATAATGCATGATTGGCTCATCTTTACTTCTGTTGAATTGAAGGAAGCTTTTCCCCATAACTTTGTCCCTCTCTTGCCTTTTATCTATACAAACCATTCATTATTCTTACCTCATTTTCAACATTCGCTCGCTTCTCATAATTTTCGATCTCTTTCAAAAACACGATCATGTCTTCTCAATAATTCATGTCTGGTAATTGAAAATACATATGCTGTCTTGCTGTCAACTCAGTAACATCCTTCTTCGCTGTCTAATTACTTCAAGATGGTATCTAATAATAATCATTATGCAAATTTACCGGTGAAGACGGAGAGAAAGAAAAATAACAAGAGATTGGGTGATGGAAACGAAGCTTCGGATGTGGGTGTATGTTATATATATATATATAAACACTCACACACAACAATGACGTGTCCACAACATCTTCAAGATGCCCAGCTGGAGGGATCCGTAAATAACTAAATATGTGCTAATGCTCTGAGGTCCGAAACAAAGTAGTACATACAGGATTGGAGTTCAGTACCCAGTCGGAGATGAAATCAAGGTGAGTAATTGATGGAACTGTAACCGAATGATATGGGGCTCTTGAAAAGCTGTTTGACTATATGAGAATGAATCCGATCAAGGACGGGCTGTGACAGTGGCAGGCGGCGAGAAGCTGAGAAGGATTCAAAAGGGGATGCTATAAGCCTATAACTTCGGTCATATGATCAGACTAGATCGGCGTAGTGTAGGAGGTTAGTCGTAGAAACTAACCAAACGTCATAATGGCACATGCATGCAACGTCATATCCAAAATATAATGGAACATCTTAACGAGTGGTCCTAAATGATAAAGAAGGAAAGAGGAAGGGTTCGTAAATGATATTAACCGAGAGACAAAAAAATGGAAGAGTCGAAGAAGGTGAAAGTTGAAAGAGGCGAGTAAATTAAACCCGGTAGGAGATAGGACCAAGAAGAAAGCCTCGAGTGTAGTAGTTGTGGTCCACTAAGAGATAGCAAGTGCCATAGTGGGGGGTAACCCTTGTTTGTTTGGCAACAGTAACACCTAGTACCTACTGCTTGCTTTCCAGCCACTTCGTCCAAACCGGCCAAAATGCGGAGACATGGAAAGAGGAAAAAGCAGAAGGGAAAGTGGAAGCACAGATCCATGGCTCCATAATTAGGCGCATTGGACTTTTGTGAACCCAGATTAGTAATAATACATACAGGTCATTGCCCAACCCGGCCCCTAATTTTGGGAAGAAGGAACCTAGACGTCGACGAAAGACACATACGGCTCGTATTACTAATTACCCCTAGCCTCAGGAATCGCAGCCGAATCCAAATCTCATATTGAATAACATGCATTAGCGAGTTTGGGCCACTGATACAATGCAGCAATTGTATCTACAACTGTGAAACGGCATGCATTAGGCTTGTTTGTTGAAGTGTTTGGAAAAGTCAAACGCATCTTTAACAGTTTTTTTGCAAATCGAGATATGTAAAAGCACTTCTCTACCACGTTCCTAGATGGGCACGTTATCCATGAGAAGAGAGATGAGATGAGAGGGACACGCTAAGGTGCTCCCAGATGATGCGTCACCGTCAACCGGATGGGAAGTATGAGCGCTAGCGGTGCCTCCATTTTGTGAGAGGCCATCATCTTCATCCGGATTAACTTTTGAAAAGTTATTTTACACAATTTAAAGTAAGCATGTGAGAAGAATTTTACAAAATTACCTGTGCAGTGGTCTCCTTGCTTGGTAAAAACAGTCCTCTGCTGTGTCTATATTTCCAGCAGTTAAGTGCACTGATTAATCAAAACGTGATAGAATGAATTATTGCATACCTTGATATGCACGCACAAAAAAAAAGGCTAGAAATATTATTTACCGGAAAAATAAAATCAATTAATAGCTGCTTCATTTTTCGCTATTCAGATTATATTTAAGCAAGTCTAACAAGCATATTCAACTCCAAAAACAAATTAAATTTATAACGTTTAATCCAAAATGAATATTTTAAGAGCATATTTTATTTCAAAATAACTATCTTTGAAAAACATCATGTATGAGCAGCCTTAATAATCTTTTAATTTAAACAAAATAACTGGACCATCCGCACAACAATTGGTGTGTTTTTCTATTGGGCCCAAAGCCGAACAGAGTTGAGAGGAAGCCAAGCCTTTGGGCTACCACGTTCCAGAACCATGAAGGGATGGGCTCATGGCGTTAGTCAAGCAATATAGCACAAGAAAGCGCACAAGCAACCTGAACACAATGAAAAGGGCGAAATGAGAATTAACGGATAACAAAGAAGGCTAGGGGAGCGAAAGTTTGGCAGGTGACAACAGCAAAAATGGGAGGCGCTCGCGCCATCTCTGTGCAACCAAGATTCATGTCTTCTTTCCTTGGTGATCTTCTCTTACGCTCAACGCAGCCCCATCCTCAGCTATTCCGTTATAGGCCAGGTTCTTCCTTTGTCGTTTACTCCCCTCTTCTGTGTGCAGTTTTTTACATTATTTGTTAGCTTGCTACTGTCGATACCAGCTCCCTTTTTCATCAGTTTTTGTCCTCCTTAAAGTCTTCCAAATCAATGATCTAGATGTCCTTCACTCAACTGGACTCAATTTGCTGTTGAACATATATCATGATTTTGATTATCCATTAAACAAGTAAGAAATGAATTATCCTACCATAGACAAATTACGGCTATCTCATTATTGCTGTCTCATTAACATTATGAAATTTCAACTAAACACACGTTTGTCTCCGAAGTCAATATATCAAATGGTAAAACAAATACTTCAGATATTAGTTTCCTTCAGACTTCGCAGCATTTTAACATCTTGCCCTTGTAACTCTTTGTGCTGTAAAGAAACAATTAAATCATAGAAATACTCAAAAAATGAAGAACACATTATAATATGAAAAATAGTTGACAAAATATGGATAAAAAGCCCTAATTAGAAATAAACTTATTTTTTGAGGCCCAGGCTTTTTACTGATTCAAAGTTTCAAACAACTTCACTGTCAAACCGCTACTACAAATAGACGAAGTTGATTGCGTACACAAATTTTAAATCCCTTTCAGAATTTTTCTTGCTTGCTGCCAAGCTATGTATAGCATAACTTTAGGCTACGTCCCCAATTAGTAATGTCATCACTGATCACAGTACTAAAAAAAGTTCTAAACTCTCAAATTTTTTTTTTTTTTAGAAAAATTCCAAACTCATACTATGTATGTTATTGATACCATATCAACTATACTAAACAACCCCACACTTACACGGAATTTGACTTAAGTCACATTGTTCAGGTTTTGTGAAAAGTGCGACCTCCTGTAAATTATATTATATAAAATCATGATTAATGATTATATTTTCGTTTTTTCTTTTATACTTGTTTCACTTTACTTATTTTTATTTTGTGGCAGGATGCAACCGTGTTTCAATGCAGTTCTCCAGACCTCTTTCTGGCTTGACCAACCTCTTATTCAATAGCAGGTGCTTAAACCGTATTATGCATTTGTAGAACTTTTATGTACAAGATCGCATTATGCTAACAGCATTCATTCCATATAAATAATTTAGATTGTCCATTTTATATCCTGAAACAGATATATTACTTTGTTGTCGGTTGTTCATACTGTGTGCCATTAATCTCACATTCTAATGATATTGCGGCTGCGCAAATATCAAGTGGATATTATATTGCGGAAGAATGGCTCCCAATAAGTTTTTCCCTGGAATTTAGTAGCAGAAATCATATTGGCTTTCTTAGATTATGGAAATAGGTTGAGGTTGTGCATTTGTTGCACTTAGCCAATTCACAAATCTGATGTAAAAGGAAAACTTTGTTGCTTGAAATACAAAATGCACTCAAGCGGTGTGGAAGGAATCAATGTTCTGGGACGATCTTGATTATCTCCGAAGTTCAGAATACTGGCTCTTTCCATATTTAGATAGTTCAATTATAAACTTTAGTCAGAACCACCATGTATGCATCCCTTTTGAATTAATATTTAGATGATGGCTCACAATAATATCTGCAGAAAACTAGATGATTTGCCAAATATTAAGCGTAAATGTTTGAAGCCTGGGAAAGTTTCTCCACCTCGACCAGTGCCTAAGCACATACCAAGGCCTCCGTATGTTAAAGCTAAGATGATGCCTGGGATAGCGAGCGGACCTGAAGTTCATGATGAGCAGGGGATAGAACGCATGAGAGCTTCTGCAAGGCTTGCAGCTCAGGTTCTTCAATTTGCTGGCACCTTAGTCAAGGTAAATTTAATCTTTTTAGCCAGTCAACCATTTATTGTTCATGCTTCTTAGCTCCTATGTGAATGCTTGGCTGCTTGTTTTAAAATAAAATAAGCCATGAACTAAAATTCTGAAGATGGCTGAAATTCTTAGGATTATCTGCCTTGCTTGGTAAATTTATGAAGTCCAAGCTTGCCATTTAATACTCTATGTACAGCAGGTTAATGCAAGGCATGACAGTCATAATTTTTTCTCTCTAAATATTAGGATCTATAATTTGATATGAAATGTCAAATAACTTGCATGCTTTGCAGATGATGTTCTCATTGTCGTTGTTTTTACTTGGTTTTAACTTCTGTTGGCAGCCAGGCATAATGACAGATGAAATTGATGAAGCCGTTCATCAGATGATAATTGATAATGGTGCCTACCCTTCTCCTCTTGGCTATGGCAATTTTCCAAAGAGTGTCTGCACATCTGTAAATGAATGCATCTGCCATGGAATACCAGATTCCCGGCCACTTGAGGTTCTTCTTTTAAAGTATATAAGTTCTCCTTTAAATACCATCTAGTGTGAGAAAATCAATTGCTGAACATTCTTTGATATACAGGATGGTGATATAATCAATATTGATGTTACAGTTTATCTAAATGTAAGGTTTTATCTTTTTTGGTAGTAATTACATTGGAAGTAGATGTTTCCATATCTGTTTTCCGTTGACATCTCTAATGATTTACTGGGCTTCATTTTGGTGACTTCGTATATGATTGGTTGAGTTGTAGGGCTATCATGGTGACACATCAGCAACTTTCTTTTGTGGAGATGTTGATGATGATGCAAGAAATCTAGTTCAGGTGCCAATAAGGAACATTAATATTTGCAGATATCTATTTGTTCTGCACTGTGGAAGCATTGAAGTTTTACATCCCTAAATGTGCTGGAGCTCATCCTATTTATACTTACAGGAATAATTGTTTGATGTTGACATAGGTAACTAAGGAATGTCTTGACAAAGCAATATCTATATGTGCACCTGGAGTGGAGTTCAAGAAAATTGGCAAGACAATTCAGTAAGAAGTTTGTATTTATCTTGTAATGCAGAACTTTGCAGTTATAAAAGCCGTCACACTTTGCTTATTTTAGGTTTTTGTTGCATCGTAATTGCGTTGCTTTATATCAATCACGATTAGCTTGTCTACATCTTAGCCAGCCATGAATAGTTTTAGGCTTCAATCTTCATAGTACTTTGAGGCGTAATAAAATTCTTCTAGCTTGACGCTTTGGCTTTGTTTGGCAGGATTGGGAAATTTGAAATCAGAATGGAAGTAAAAAACACTATATATTATTTTTCTTTAAGATTGTTAATAATATTTGTTTCTGCTTCTCTATCCCGCTGTTTCCTTATTGAAAACAGTGTACCAGAATTACCTTAGGATTATGTTACTGATTAATAAGTTGTTGAGGACTCTATTAGTGCAAGAATTTCATGAATTATTTTTTTTTTTTGGGCCAACTTCATGAATCATGATTCCAAGTTGATCCTGTTTTTCGTTTAATATCTCTTAACAGTGATCATGCAGATAAATTTCATTATGGTGTTGTCCGACAGTTTGTTGGTCATGGAGTGGGACGGGTCTTTCATGCTGATCCAGTTATCCTTCATTACAGTTAATATTCTCGACTTCATGCTCGTGTAATGATACAGCTCGATTTAATCCTTGGGTTATTATCTTTTTTTGGGGGGGGGGGATGGGGATCAAAGTCTATATTCTCTTCGGAATTTTCAATTATTATTGCGTGAATAAATTTATTGATGATTTCAGGAAACAATGATGGTGGAAGGATGATGTTGAACCAAACATTCACAATTGGTAATGGGTTAAATTAGCTATACTAATGCTGTGCATGACTTAGTCACATCAGCTATATTAATTTCTGTGCACATACGGTTAATTTCTGCAGAACCAATGCTGAATATGGGCAGCATCAATCCCATTATGTGGAATGACGATTGGACCGTTGTAACTGAAGATGGAAGCCTCTCTGCGCAATTTGAACACACCATCCTAATTACCTCTGATGGGGCTGAGATTCTCACTCAATGCTGACAGAGCCAAACACTTAATATTTGCATACGGATCCTTGCTTGAAGGTACTTCCTCCGGCCCTAAATTGCACTGCAAACGGGTCTTATATTGAGGATTAAAAGGGATTATATTGTTCATGCCATTATTTAAGAAATCTTTTTGATCCTGCAAAAAAAAGTTTGTATCGAATCAAATATATACTTCAGCTTTCTTATATTTAAACTGCGCGAAAACACAAGTACTGTAGGGTTTTTTTTTGGAATATTAGGTTCTGAATTATTGGAAGAATGCTTTAGAAAGGAGGAAGTTCATACGGTTGGTGTCATTTTTATTTTCATTTTTTTTGCTGATGCCCTCTTGAATTTTTTTTTCCCTTCATAGCTTTTGCAAAGTTTCTTGCGATATCGAAGTGTCGCATGTTTATGTACAGGAACAGACGGCAGTCATGAATCTGTATAGTTTGTACTTGGAGTTTAGAGGAAATAGAGAACTTTCTAGTTTTGGATCCCTTTTGAAGGGCTGGGTTTTTGGATGGGTTTCTCTTTTCATTCTCGGCCTAGTCAACTTGACGCTCTGCCGAATTATAGTGCTCCATGTTATAAATTAGATACGTACATGTCGATTTCCAGCTCAATTTTCCTTTTTCCCGCCGATTTAAAGCTCAACTTTAAATGATTTTTCTTTTAAAAAGAACCTTATTCCAACTGATGAAGTGTTACTTCTTTCTTCTTGACTCCTTTAATACCTCATCAATATGATTATTGAAGAGGACAATTTGGGTACGCAGAATATGATCATATAAAAAGCATTTAATAAAGTTAATTTATGACGAAAAATTGTTTTTATTGTGTATATATTTACATTGCAAATAAATATTAAATAATAATAGTATAAAATAACTAATATGTTTCATCAAAACATAATGAAACAAAATTTACGGGAAGACAATTTATTTCTTGACAAGCCGTATCCTTTTTTGGATATCGGAATTCCTTCCATCGTGGCTATCGAAAAAATAATTTTGTGAAATACAAATTTATATTTGATAGTAGTATTAATTAATATCGATGAGCGATTCATCTACACCTTCTCAATTATTTAAACAGAAATTAAAATAAAATTGTAGTATATTGAGTCCCTTAAATATGCAAGTTGCACATTCCCGCGACTATGAAAATGGTTCCCATCAGCCAGGCATCCTTTGACCTGAGGAATCAACGCCACGCATCCCTGTTGTGCTGTGTAAAATTCGGAATCTTTGTTATCCTGATTCTTCTGACGGCGGTGAAAAGATTCCAACACTTCGATGTTCGGATCCATTCTTTAGGTTTGCAGGTGCAAAAGCGCTCCCCATTAGATGAGTGATGAGTTTATGGTTGGGCTCAGAGTGCCATCTTGTTTCATTCTGCTATGACTAGCAATGCCTTTTCATCTCCCTTTCAACTCATCCATCTATTGCAAGCATGCTCTGCTTCAAAAGCTCTTATTCAAGGAAAGCAGATTCACCAACAGATGATTCTCAGTGAGTTACACCAAAACTCCTTCCTTAGAACCAAGTTAATCCAAATGTATGCTGATTGTGATGATCTAAATTCTGCTCGGATTTTGATCCATAAAATGTCGCTGCCTAATTTGTTTGTATTGACGGCCTTCCTTGGATTCTACTCGAGGCGCCGTTTAACAGAAGAATGCATTAGAACTTATGCCCAATTAAGATTCATGGGCATTTTACCTGATAGTCATGTGTTTCCCAAGGTGCTCAGGGCGTATGCTCAGTCATCATGCTTGGATATGGGCTCTCTTGTGCACAAAGGTGTCATTATATTTGTGTCTGAGTTTAATATACAAGTTCGTAATTCCATCATAAATATGTATTCAAATGTGGGGACACAAGGAGTGCCAGACAGGTCTTTGATGAAATGTCTGAAAGAGACATTCTATCTTGGAATTCAATCATCTCGGGGCATGTGGATAACCGGTTATTTGAGCAGGCTGTGGAGCTGTTAGTCTATATGAAACAGGAGGGCTGTGAGCCTGATATTGTAACTTGGAAGCTATAATGGATGCGTATTGCAGGAAGGGACTCTACGATGAGGCCGCAGAAATCTTCAAACAAATTAAAGACCCTAATGCCATCTCATAGACAACAATAATCTCAGGCTACACTAATATTGGGAAACATGAGATGGCGTTGGAGATTTTCGGAGATATGGTAAATAGTGGGACAGTTTTACCTGATGTGGATTCTCTTTCCAGCATCCTTGTATCTAGCAGGTATTCAAGGGCTTTGAAAAGGGGAAAAGAAATCCATGGTCATGGAATCAAATTGATGGCACGGAACGCATTTTACAAGTCTTCCGGTGCTGCCCTGTTGACGATGTATGCCAGTTGCTGTAGACTTGGAGAGGCTGAGAAGGTATTTCATGTAATGGATAGATCTGATGTTGTGACTTGGAATGCCATGATTTTTGGTTTCACTGAACTGGGTCTTGGACATTTGGCGCTTGAATGTTTCAGAGAGATGCAAATGAGAGGAATTAAGAATGATTCACACGACTATATATCAAGTATATTGCCTATTTATGATTTGAGATCTGGAAAACAGATTCGCGCCTACTTCATGAAAAGCAGTTTCATTTCTGTAATTCCCGTTTATAATGCTACAATTCATGTGTACTCAGCACGGGGGTGCATTGCATATGCACATTCTGTGTTTTCCACGATGTTGTCTAGGGACGTGGTTTCATGGAACACAATTATTCGAGGCACTGGAATGCATTGGCTTGGCCAGACTTCTCTAAAGCTCTTGCAGCAGATGGAGGATTCAGGCCTTAGACCCAATTCAGTTACTGTCTTCTGCACTTTCAGCTTGCAGTCACTCAGGACTCGTGGATCAAGGGATTGAACTCTTCTACAGAATGACGAAAGATTTTGGAATAACCCCCGTAAGTGCCCATTATTCTTGTGTTGTTGACATGCTGGCACGTGCTGGTCGGCTTGAAGATGCTTATAGTTTCATTAAAGAAATGCACCTGGAACCTGACAAGCATATTTGGGGAGCTTTACTTGCTGCATGCCAAGATCACCAAAATGTTACTTTTGGAGAGCTGGCTGCAGAACATTTGATCTGTTTGGAACCTCATGATGCTGGTCATTATGTGACACTGTCAAATATTTATGCAATAGCTGGAAGATGGGATGATGCTGCAAGAATAGGAAAGCTGATGGAAGACCATGGATCGCTGAAGCCTTCTGGAAATAGTGTGATTGCCCAGTGAAGTTAAAGGAGAAAGGATTAACAGCAAGTTGAAAGCTCATAATTGTCTAATTACTTTAAAGTAACAGTGCACTCATTATTGGATATAAAGGTTTTGTGCAATAAATTGGGAATTGTCTGTAATCTTAGGCCAATGATGACAGGATGGCTCGACAGACTGGTTTGGTACCGACGGGAATGTGAGAAAGGAAATGAAAATGGGAAGGTTCTTAACCATAAATATAAGAAGCTCTTTTTCTGAGAAAATCGGATGCCACAGAGTCATTTTATCACCGACCAAATACAACTAAAAACACTTCTTTCTTCAAATCCCGCATGAATTCTACTAAACGTGGGGGCCTATACAAGCTGAGGTTTGGGTCCCTTTTTGGTTACAGATTTGGTCCCTTGGAGGATGCAGGAGTTTGATGAATTCTGATCCTTGATCGTAGATTGATTCTTAGACCAAAACTGTTGCTTCTCATGGGCCTGTTGCATTGACGAAGGTGAATCCTAAAATCTATTTCTGGCCCAACTAATAATTGCATCCCGCAGAAGCCGTCGGGCTTCATTCTCTCGGCCTTTTCTGTCAAATACCCAGAACGCTAAGCATGGAAATTAATTCGCGGAACCAAGATCCAGTTTGTAAGAAATTAGCTTATAACTCATGTAGTTATGAGTTCAAATCATGCTGTCAACTTGAGGGTATTGTTTGTGGATTTGTAAATACATTTGTAAGTACTCTCTGAACCTGGTGACATGTTTTGATCTTGATGAACTCTGGCAACCAACTCACCCAATTTTTTTTTTTTAAAAAAACATGCGCAGGTCAAACCATCTGCACATTGATAGACTCCTCAAAGTAAAAAACAAGGCATTCATGGGCGTACAACTTGGGACTCTGAAATGAGACAAATACACCATTGGCAAGCAGGGACTATAAAGAACGAGGGATTATATTTCAAATGCATAACATATTATATGGGAGGATTCCGTTGCTTTTAGGTTTTGTGAGAGCCAGTTTTAGAGAGAGAGAGAGAAAGACAAGGATTTTTTTTTTGGGGGGGGGGGAGGAAATTGCTGTTTCCCTGTTGGTTTTTTCTTGTTTGTTTACTTGCATTTGTATTTGGTTGTGGTGTGTGTGGGAGTGAAATCGTAGTGGGCACTAATCGAGGCTGGTCGACCCATGTGAAATCCATTATATCCTTTTGCTTGTTTTCAGTGGCTGCCTCTGCTCTTCTCATTTCTGAACCCTGACACCACTTTCTGGAATTTTGAATTTCTGGGCTTTTATTCATTTGAAAGTCTTCGGTCAGTGATGAATTTCCGTGGTAGTGGTTTTTTACTGGAAAATTCCAAACTCCAGATAAATACGTACATGACATAAGGCGGCAAAACGCAATCACACTCGCATTAGACATTTTTTTTATTACTGTAATTAACGACGTCTGTAAAGAAAAGGTGATATAAAGCTTTTCGAGAACTTCATTCAAAATTGGAATATCAATTTATATGAAACATTGGGCGAGGATATTAATTTTAAAAAGCATCATTAAGAAAATGCAGTGTGATGAGAAATAGTAAATGATTTGCTCATAATAATGAAATTCGTTTTCCTACGTACTTTCCAGCGTCATATGAATGAACTGCTCTGTTCATATGAAGACATAAAATTAATCATTTGCTTCTTACTTCCTACCATTTTTATTTTAACTGCAATTCAGTCTCCGTGATTAAAACTTGATTGAAACTCAGATTCAGAACTTTTAACCAGAACCAGGTTAATAGGTGCTTATGAATTACATTTCATGCCAAGTCCTGGATTTCTGTGAAATTTGGCGGGGCAAGATTGTGGTTTTCACCTTACAGAATTTCGGGTATAGAATAATTTTAACCTCTGTTGCTTTATGTTGGGGGGAGAATATTTTGCTTACAGTGGGACAAGGAGTTGGGACTCCTACAATTCAACGGAGCAGCCTTGAAACTAAATGGCTTTTTAATGGCAAATCAACAACCTGATGGGTCCCTTTGGAAATGCAGTGAAGAAATAATTTTACGTAAACCAATGTAAATTGTGAAAGAGATTATCTCATTTTACAAAAAAATACTATTGAACGGGTTTTTAAATTCACCAGAAGTGTTGTCAAATAGACATATTAATGCTATCTATGACCCAAAACCTGAGAGTTACTTGCAATCCATCTCTGCCCATATTCTCTAATCGCATATGCTTTCTTCTACTTGATTCTTCATTAATACTAACACGCCAACTCTTCATTCTTTGGGGTAAGCTACTCCCCCTGTGTTATTAATTTTAAATGCTTGTTTCATGCTGTTGCGTGTTTAACCGATAAAAAATTATTATAAGAGCATTAAATTTACACAGTCAACTTCCAGCTGACTAGTAAAAAAACAAGTCCAGGTTCTCCTACCGCATAAATTTTTCCTGAAATTGGTGGTTGCCCATAGGAAAAAGTGGTTGAGTCCTCACTAACACTTTGGATTTGGAACACAAATTGGCAATTCATTGTTATATTCACTCACTTCGTTCGTTCCAGATGAACATTTCTGCCAAAGTCCGCAATTGAATCAACAGGGCCACGTCATCATCTTTAGACCACGTCATCCTAACCCCCGATCCAAACTTTGTTCGGATACGATACCACTGATCCATCGGTCATCGCAAACGCCGTCCACGGCACTCTGCCTGATTTTTTTTAACTGCGTTTTGCTGAATAATTCTGCAATTAAGTAAGCAGACAGTGTGGTTGTTTGGAAAAGCTTATCTTTTCCTCATAAGCACGTTCAACAGTGTTTTTCCGTAAAACGAGATAATCTCCTCCACATATTTGTCTCGACTTGCATAAAAGTACTTCTCTACCGCGTTCCCAAACGGATCCAGTGATGGGGGTGTTTAATTTTTAATATCCCCATTTTAAAAAAAAATAAATAAGGGATCGTGGAACGGACCTTTTCATTCAACGATAGCTGACTAGTTGTAATAAAAAAATGGTGGTTTAAGAAAAATAACTCATTTTATAAATATATACTTAACTAATTTACTTTATCTACCTAAATTAATTATCAACCTTTAAAAGTTAAAAATTATAGGTAATATTTTTTCACATGTGTGTCCTCATTATGGAAGTAATCTTATTTGATGTATTGTTTGCCATCAGAGTTAGTAAAGCTGGTTAGCTCATCGATTACATGTTGATCCGCCATATCTCGGACTCAAATACTCACATGCTGGTTGGATTGGGATTTATGCAACTCAGCCTGTCAAATTTTTCCTTTATATTTTTACTAATAATATTTTGAATTTGGACTTCAAATATCGTTTTATTTTTTCGGTACCTAAAATAAAATATCTCTTTTCACAAATTTAATTTATAAAATATATCACAACTTGAATATAGAACATTTAAATCAAATTTTAAATAATACATATATAATGTACTTTATAAGATTAAATTCAAAAGACTAACAATCAGTCAATATTAATTAGGCATACATTATGATCAGAAGTTGTCTACACTTTTTTATTAATCAATTTTAATTTGTTTGAAAAAATTAAAAAAGATGGTTGGTGGGCTAGCCCTAGGGATGGGAATACAGGTTGGTGGTGAGCTCGGGCTGGAAAAATCCAGCCCGCCAATATCAACCCACCGGTTAGTCGGGTTGGCGGGTCAGCCCGCCTAACCCTCATTTTATTTTATTTTTTTATAAAAAATATACTTTTTTGCTTTTTTTATCCTAATATTTTTTATAAAAAATTAATATTAAATTTTATTTTTAGAAAATTATTGAAGATTTATTGATATGATTGGAAAGAGAATAATATAAATATACAATGTTATAAAAAATTGAGTAAAGAGAAAAAAGAAAATAAAAGTTAGCGGGCTCACCGCATGAAGTTTTCCCGCCCACATGCCTGCATTCCCAAGCCAGCACCACCACGGTTACGAGTGAAAAAGCCCGCACCTCAATAAACCTATTTTTTTAATCCAACGCATTACGGTTGGCAAATACTACCAACTCTATCCAGCACTCTGTTTATTATTAATACTATTAATATTGTCTAAAGTTCAAATATTATTCTATTACATATAATCAGGAAATATTTGCAGTCTTTTTATCTACAGTTGAATTTGTTTTTTTTTTGGTATTAGTTAGTAGAATCATTTAGCAAAACCTTCACCGATAAAATATGGAAGAGAGACTGTAGGCTCAAGAAAATTTCACAACCATACTACACAGCCAGTGTTAAAAAAGAATGGCTGTCAATTTCAGTTCAAAGATGTTAGCGATACCCACTTACTTTCTAATCAAAACATGATTTCGATCCAAAGCTATTTTTACGTTATATAATCAAGCCACGATTTCAACGAACGTATACATCGGGAATAATTTATTCCTAACGGTCCACGTAAATCAAGAAAAATCCATCTTGAAATCCATAAAGTCTTCATGGATTCTGTAAATTCTTATGGGAATCCATAATCTCCTTTTGTCCAATGAATTCTCAAACACACAGATATCAAACACATTATTGCACATCTTGTATTTGAGCAAACAAACCCACGCTGCACGGACCTTTTCTAATAAAAATGTTTCATTTATCTTTACAATATATTCTATGAATACATATTATAATAAGTTACTTAACCAAAAATAATCAAAATAAAATTATAATATATGAAATATATAAAAAAGTAATTGAAATATTTTAAGAGAGAGTTGATTACATGTGATTGTGATGTACACAAGTATCCCTCCGAAAGACATAAAGTCTTGTAGGTTAATGGTATGGTATCCCTTAAATGAAAGGTTACGAATTTAATTCCACTAGTGTAACCTCAAACTGTAAGTATCTATTCTTTTAAATAAAAAAATATCTCTGTGAGAGACATCACGTGCGATCCTTGGATTAAAAAAAAAAATACCCCGCCTCCCAAAAGAACTAGCATTAATAATACGCATGCACGTGTACTTCCTTACTAATCTCATGATGCCATATAGCGGGCTGTGATCCCGAACTAATTTCCTCCCTCTTATTTTTATTCCCGCCAAACTGTGCATGTTCCATTAATTGCACACTCAATCACTTTTCTGGTCAAATCAACTTCCCTATTAGTCTTACCCAATGTCAAAGCTTCCAGATCTAAAACCATGGTGCCCTTTCCAAGTCCGTTGCTGTTAAGCAAACTGGTTTAGCCTTGCTATTTCAAATCACCCCAACTTCCAGATATCTTCGTCAACGTGTCTGTCCCCTGCCCCACATCCAAAAAAACAAAGTCAGTCCAAAACAATGAAACAACATATACAATATTCTGCTTCATTTTACGTATTATTCTTTTTTTTTAACATGTACGTATACTTGTGTGTCTCTTGATCAAAATAAAGGCACCCATCTTCTTAAGATTAAATTTTGCTTAATTTTCATATTACATGCATTTCTGAAACATCAACATCAGGCAAAAGTCAAGGGTCATTAGTGTTGTACCCCTGTACTGTTTTTGGCTCTTTCCTCCCGTCACGCGCCTTAGGTACTGTCCTGTGTTTTGTGGTTGTGGGCCTTCGGTCGTCGCTTCGGGGATTTGCATCTGCAGGGCACCGCCTGATTGTGCACTTTACATAATTGATTCAGCGACTCATACGCTCGATTTTGCAGCCTCAGACACTCCCAAAGGAGGAAACAAGGGAGGGCAATATAAAATTTGAAAATGAGAGGGCAACGAGGAGCAGGGAAGCTCGGGGTTGCCAGCGGCTTACGGGGCCTCCCTACATGGTATTTGAGTTTTTCGATGCAAAGCCAACTCCAAAGCTGAGCCACTATTTTGTTTCTTTATGCCTCCACCATTCCCCTCGGTTACTTCTCTTCAGCCGTTTCCTAAACCCTTTCAGCTGAGAATAGAAGAAACAAGAGTTACTGGGGACCGTACGGAAGAATCAGGATCCTCTGCTTCTTGATTCTCTGGATCCCTTCCCCTCTGCTTTTCCAACAGCTATGGTAGAAAGCATGTGTTTCTTCAACAAGGTGCTTCAATTCCTTCCCTCTCTAATTTGTTACCTGCTATGTGGTCGTTGTAGCTTAAGATCAGCTCCTTTTTAAGTTTGACAAGTAATGTGCTTCTTCTTCTTCTTCTTCTTATCTCCCCCCTTCTAGCAATTACTTGAAATTCTCATTATGGGCTAGTTTCAGGCATGTTTCGGGTACAGTAGAGGGACTTCTCGGGTTTGAGTGGGAGAGTTTGTGTTTTAGGTTAGGGCTTTGAATGGGCCAAGAAACAGTGAGGTGGACTCTAAGAAGAATGCTTTGAGTTTCTCTGCATGTTTCGATCTGGGTTGTTCTCTGAAGTTGACGCTTATTATTCTGCATTAGTTGTGCATAGTTGCCTGCAAAACTTATCGACTGTTTTCTCCAAATACTCGTTATTTGTATGTTTTGGTGCTTTTATAATTCCTCTAGTCCATCGGCACTTGTTTTCTCCAAATACTCATTATTTGTATGTTTTAATATCGCTTTTCAGGGAAAGTGGGGTTGCGAGATTTTGCATTCGATGAGCTTGCAATGTTCCCATTTCCCCCTTCTTGACAATGTATTTGTCTTGTCTGACTTCGCAGGATATTCTCGTTATAAAGTCTCCGAAGAAATCTCCGTTGCTGTTAAGGACAGCAGTTTTAATATTTTCAGTGGTTTGCGGTATCTTCATCTGTTCGGTCTGTCTAAAGCAGATAACCTCACATGCAAGGACTAAGTTTCTGGAGATGCATGTTGTTGAGAAGCCTTCTCAACATAGAGTAAAGCCAACGGATATCCCCTATATACATTATCCCAAGCCTGTATCTTTTAGCAGGTAATTTGAAGTTTCTGGAAATAAATTGCCAGTTGCTCTTGATTGTGTTGTTAATTAATTTCCTTATAAATTAACAGGGATGAGTGTGCTCATAATCCTGTACAGTACTTTGTTATTTTGTCCAATCAGAGATCAGGCAGTGGATGGTTTGAGACCCTTTTGAACAGTCATGTTAATGTGAGCTCAAACGGGGAGATATTTTTTGTCTATGATAGAAGGAAGAATATTTCTTCGATTGTACAGACTTTGGATAAAGTTTATAATTTGGATTGGCTCAGTAGTGCCTCCAAGAATGAGTGCTCTGCTGCGGTTGGCTTAAAGTGGATGCTCAATCAGGTAAAATACCTCTTGGTCTTCCATGCTGTTACCTGATACCCGAAATAGATATACTCATGCTGGAACATGTCCTACTTTATTAACACGTTGGTTGTGAATTATGGATATAAACTTCTCTTGGACTAAAATTCTGTTATCGATGTTAGAAAACTATCAAATACATTTTCTGTTATCTACTTCAGCAGGCATATTGGGCCACTGCAGTATCTCTATACAGCTTCTTACTGCTTTAGATAGTGTCTCTATTGAAAGAAAAAAAAAATCCTGCAGAAGCATTCTCTATAGTGAGATATTTTGGGTGAAACTGTGCCTCTTTGGGATTCTGTCATAGTCACCGTTTTCATCAGTCTGTGGCTTCCTTCAGAGGGTTTCTGCCATGTTAAGAACTGCAGATTATAGGCGGTTTTGGCCTTGAGACTTTTCATGACAGATTTACAGGAACTGTGTCTGAAGTGCTAATATTCAAGGGCGCCACATTGGTTCTACTTTATGTTGGAAATGCACTTTCTGATGTCAGCTGGGCAAACACAAATGTGCAAGCAATCACCCTAAGTGGAAGACTTGTGGAATAAAATTTAGTTATGGCCTCACCTCAGGCTTCCCTTTCTCTCCTGCCGCATCTATGTTGACGCTAGATCTGAAATAACACTTAATGCTTACCAGACCTTGCTGATGTTGACTCATTCACTACGTAAAAATTAATTTGTCAACTGTCTTGCCTGGACTTAAGGTTACAGGCATTGTATTTGCAATGCTTCTTTGCTCTGAGTGGCCAAGTGTCAATTAATTTAACTTACTTTTTTGGTGAACAGTGTCATGCAACATGAGAGGCGGATGGGTTGCTGAAGCACTTCCATCCAAATGATCTGGCAGTTGTTATACTTGTTTATCAGGATTAATATATCAGTCCAATAATTTGATATGGTCTAACTGAGCTTTATCGTGAACCAAGACTTGCTGTGCTTTTTTCTAACTATTTATGTTTGGTAGGGTTAGTAATTGAAGAATCAATACAATCTGTTTTTATGCAGGGATTATTGGAGCACCACAAAGATATAGTAGACTACTTTAACCAAAGAAGAGTCTCTGTTATATTTCTGTTCCGGAGAAACTTGTTGCGCAGGATGGTTTCAATGCTTGCCAATTCCTATGATCGTTATGCGAAGTTATTGAATGGAACTCATAAGTCTCATGTACACTCTGCTGAAGAGGTCTGTCTAGTCTTTTTTCCCTCGACTCTCTCATATACATTAAATAAGAAACTCATGATTGGTAATTATTTTAGGCTGACACCCTTGCAAAGTATAAGCCCACCTTAAATTCTTTGTCACTGCTAGCTGACTTGAAGGGAATGGAGATGAAAACTGCAATGGCTTTAGAATACTTCAATAGCACTCGTCATATGCTCCTGTACTATGAAGATCTTATGAGTAATCGCACCGTAAGGGTCTTCCAAATTTCTGAATGCTTTACATAGAGTTACTTTGCTCTCCTTTCCTTGATACAATGCT
>JANTPZ010001361.1:0-20157 GCA_025593235.1 Vachellia pachyceras | reverse complement strand
CTTTTGGGGGAGAGGGTAATGGCCCCGTGACAAGTGGTATCAGAGCCAGCCCTGAGCCTTCGGGATGAAGCCGCACGCCGCACGCCCGCTGCACGCCCCTGTCGGCGGGGAGAGAGTAATGGGGAGAGGGTAACGGTGCGGGTGGACCCTCCGGACGCCGGCGGGGTTGCCGGTGGGCTCCCGCGGCGAGGTCGCTCGCGGAATGGCTGTGGGAGAATGTCACAAGTCCCACATCGGAGAGGCTCGGGAGGGTGCTGGGCTATATAAACGGGTGCGCTGCACACCCTCACAAGACGTCTTTTGGGGGAGAGGGTAATGGCCCCGTGACACATGGGATCGAACGGTCAAAGTGTGGCGAACCAAAGACTTCACCTGTTTAGAGTCACTGAACAACGCACACGATGATGCCATAAACGCCATAGCAGTTTCTGATGATGGTTACGTGTACACTGGATCAGCAGATAAGAAGATCAAGGTGTGGAAGAAAGGTGAAGGAGAGAAGAAACATTGTCTGGTTGATACTTTAGAGAAACACAACTCTGGGATTAATGCCTTGGCTCTCAGCAGTTATGGGTCTCTGCTATATTCAGGTGCCTGTGACAGATCTATATTGGTTTGGGAAAAGGATAATGAAGAAGAAGAAGAAGATGGGAAAATGAGGTTGGTGGGTGCGCTTAGGGGACACACCAAGTCTATACTATGCTTGGCCATGGTCTCAGATTTAGCGTTTAGTGGTTCTGCCGATAAAACAATAAGAATATGGAGAGGTGTTCATGGAGATTACTCTTGTTTAGCAGTTTTAGAAGGGCATAGTGGTCCTGTTAAATGCTTAACCGCCGCCATTGATCGTTGTAGTTCGTCTGAAGAGTCTTTTCTAGTTTACAGTGGCAGTTTGGACTGTGACATTAAGGTGTGGCAGATCATTGTACCTGTTCTGTAGATTCTTCTGTTCTTAATTACCACATGAAAGGGAAAACAAATATATGTCAAGTGTTTTTCCTTTCTCTTATCTTTCATTTATTGATTATAGACCCAAAGACAAATTAAAAATATTTTGAATTCTCCTCTTGATTGATCATCAGCTGAAGCAACTAATTAAAGCGATTTCATTGGATGCTATAATCAAAGAGCTATATTCTTCTTTAGGAAGAAAAGCTTCCAATCATCCTACTTGTGTATATATTAATTCACAACCAGGCGTATTATATAGAATATATTCAAGATGCAGTGAAGGAGGTTTTGGCTCTCTAAGCATAACGTTTCAAATTCGATATGTATATAAAGACATTATATGAATCAAGTTTGTGGCACTAAATGACTTAATGCTGTAATATCTGTGTCTTGTGAAATACATAAACACTATGAATCAAAATTAAAAAGCACCATGAAATCCTACAAATCTAACGACTGAGAACTGGTTGCGTCCTGATAGATGATGGCAGGTAAATCCCACGTCGAAAGCGAAAAACACAGATATTTAGCAAAAAATGACAAAACTGACTTTGCGAAAAGTCGCTTAGGATTCAAAAAAAACCACCAATTAATTTAACTTTGGTTGCTCTCTGTGTCTCTGAATCAGGTATATTTAACTGTCCATACTTCAGTGGAAGAAACTTATAAGACAGCCTCAACAAGTTTTTGGCACTTACAGGAATCCTCATTGGTCGCTGCCCAAAGATTCCAAATCCATCTAAAAGGGGAAGAAGATATTTTGCTTATTCCATGAAAACTCTGATCACAAGGCTTAAAGTATGATGTTCAACCAATTTTTTCAAAAAATCCTAGTACATATCAAAGGATAAAAGAAAGGGTTAAAATAATTTTTAGTCCTTCAAGTTTATCATTATTTTAGTTTTAATCCCTCAAAGTTAAATAAGTGCTTTTGGTCCATCAAGAGACAATGATCCAACTTTTTATTAAATTATAAAGATCCATATTTTATATAAAATGATACTTGATAGACAAAAAAACTGATTTTAAATTTGAAAGATTAAAATCAGAATAAATTTATACTTGAGAGATCAAAATTGTATTAATACTAAAATATCTTGAATGGTTAATTTGCAAATTTTTATAGGTTTTGAATTATATGTAAATAGCTACTTGGTCTTTAAAACTTGACAAGTGATCACCATTAAATTGTAAAAATTAAGTATTAAAAATAATTCAAAGCATAAATCTATATTTTTTTGTACTAAATCACAAGTGTCCTCACATTGAAAAAAAAACCCTATTCAAAGTACTTTCAAGTACTAAATGCGTCCACCTCTCTAAGTGAGAATCAGTTTCGGTGCTTCTCACTGCGAGAAACACGGCTCCTCATCCCTCTTTTATATATATTATTATATATATTAATAATTAATATATTTATAAAATTATTTAATATTTTAAATTTATTTTTCGTGCTATCACTAGGTAAAGATGTTGAGTAATAAATCTCGAGAGATTCGGATCTTTGAAGGCTTTGTTCGTTGTGAACCCTAATTTCTTGCTGCAAAGGTAAAAGAGTTGGGTTCTTCCGCCGTCGAAGGATGGAAACTGAGGATGGGACAAGCAATGGCCAATGGGGATAACACAGAATGTTCTGAAGCGGCTCAGTGCCTGAAGAGTGAAGCTGTAAATAATGGGGTAGCAGATGGTAATGATGTTAAAAAAGGGGTTCAGCTTCAGCCCTTTAATTGTGAAGCTGTGAATAATGGGGAGGTAATTGCAGACAGGAACGATGTTGCTCAAGGGGACTCTGGCGTAGTTGAAAGCTTTCGAACTTACAAGAGACGTAAGCATGTAAATATATTTTAAATATATTATATAAATATATTTTAAACATTTTTTTGTTAGACATAACTCCATTAGTAAGCTGAAATATTTTCATAACGACGGGTAAAGGAAGATGACCAATAGAGATAACCCAACATTTCAAGTCTCCAACAACAACTGTATGGACTCAACACATGACAAGAGATGTATAATCAGCTTTACTGGGCTTGAGGAAACCGATGGATTCCCAGCCTCCTTTTATTGGCCCAATATAGCAGCCTTATTGCAGTCCGGCCCAGTTCAGGTTTGGATCTTACTTCATCAATATTGAAAAAAAAAATACCGAGTGTTTGCCCCCTCTCTCACCTCTGTTTTAATTTTTTAATAATTCACAGAATTCCATAAATTTTCTTAAAATATTTTAATTTTAATTTTTAAAATATATAAAATATTTTTAATTGCTAATTTTTTATAGAATAATTTTAAAATTAAACTACATTTTTTAATAAGAATATATTTGAACTAAAAAGGATAAACTTTGTAATTTTTTTTAAAATATATATTTAAAGAGTTAGACAGAAATTATTTGAGGTCACAAACAAATTGAAGTATAGACTTCTTCCTTCTCCCTCTGTATTTTGAAGATGGAAGGAAGTCACTGATCCGCTCTTCACAATGACCACATCCAACTTGGGAGCCCAATGAAACTTTTGAAGGCTTCACATTGCCCTTAACTCTCGAAGCTGGACAAGTTTATGGGTGGTACCCTACAAAGTTCTTGTGTTCCTTGGTCTCTGTGCTTCTTTAAAGTGCAAGTCTCTGATTGTTTTGTAATTTCTGTTCTGAATCTGCCCAATAACAATAATTTATTTTCTAATGCTTTTATCCAAGAATCTGCCCAACAATGATGCATATAGCAGCCTCTTGGCTTAGAGATATCCTTTTCTCTTCAAGCATATGGCCATGAAATTCGAGAATATTTAGGGCAAACATGTGATATATACCACATGGCTAGTCAGCTTAAATGCCTTGTAATTTATCATTCTAATTTTTTGAAAATTTTAAAAAAGGTACTACTAAATTAACTGCATGTATATGAGCCATAATTAAGCAGTGAACGGTAAGTATTTAACTGGTGCATTATCCTGAAGTTCAAATCCCTACACCCTCATGTGCTAAAACAACACCAATGGTTACTTTGGAAGCATTTTGTAATAATGCACGGCTATCTTTTGAAAGATTAAGCTGTCGAATCATAAAACAGTGTAGTTATATCAAGTCACACTCTTCCAAATTAAGGGACTATTGTTCAAAGTTTACACAATCTAAATCACTACTTCAAGAGAATCATATTGCTAATAACTTGCATGTGGAATAATCCATGTCAGTTGTAAAGTCATACAAGTCAGTGAGCCCATTTGGGAACGCGGTGGAAAAGCGATTTTATCATTTATAAAGTAAATATGCGAAAGGGATTATCCCGTTTTACAAAAAAATACGGTTGGATGTATGTTTGATTTTTCCAAACGTGGTTCTAAATAGGGGCGCTATTCAAATATTATATTGGTGTTGAAGCTGAAGGTCTTTCCACATATCAAGTGTTTGAATTTGATGTTGAGGGCATTCCTCCACCTGATCACAACAGATAACGGTACAAGCTAAGCATTTGTAAATTGATAATTTATAAGCTGCAACATTTTTTCTGGAGGGATACTGGATACATATATCATTTCCCTTTTTCTCATTTTTTTTTGCCAATGCAAAGATTTTTCTTCTTTCTTTTTTAATATACATTGGCTGAGAAGTTGATCACCTGTATTGTCAAACCCCAGATAGGGGCTGGCAACATATTCTTTCCATTGTTCGACACATATGCCTAACAAGAATAAAAGATACACACACACAGATCAGTAACATTACTTATACTTAATTGAAATCTTTTAAGATATTTAAAATGCATGAAAAAAAATTACAAAAAAAAGTATGCAAGCAGTATACACACACACACAAAAGACTTATATTAAAATTAAAAAGGTTAACGCAACCGTTTGGAAACGCGGTAGATAAGTACTTTTATGTAAATCAAGGTAAATATATGAAGAAGATGATCTTATTTTACAGAAAAATATTGTTAAATGTGTGTTTAGGCTCATCGTAAACTCAGTCAAATGGGGCCAATTATGTTAGCAACAAATCGTATTTGGTATTAATAGCAAAGGGGTGTGGGGACATGGGAAACTGTGCACTTTATAACATAAATTGGGTTAAGAGTGTAGACTTTTGTTTTGAGCCAAAAAGATTTGAATCTTAGGAAAAGAAATTCACTTTTATTGGGAGAGAGAGTAATATCGTATCACTTTTGCATAACAATTTTTTAAATAAAAATAAGTTTGTTCAGTCACAAATTTTCTCCCAAGAAAGGGGAAGAAAAGGCTGGCCTCGTGAGTGGCTTTATCAGGGTCAAACATAAAAGAGTCTCTCTCTCGCCCCCCCCCCTCCCTAGGGTTATTTTCTAGGGCTGCTTTTGCCCTCATCCCTCAATACACACCAACCTTCCTTCCCACGTATAATATCAAAGCTCAATCATATTCTTCCTTTGAGAGTTAGGCCCTTGTATATATGGCCCTTTTCTCGCCATCACCAAACCCTAAATCTAACATCTTTTTAAGCAGATAATGTTGCATTTGTTAACTGTACCTGCGAGACTCAACTATATCACACAAGAGGACTTCATATATGGTTAAAAGATTTCAATTCTGTGAAGATTAAAGAAGGCTAATCAACTCATAAATGAGATATCTTTGATTCATTTTCATTTATAATTTCAACTTTTCAGTGTCTACCTTCTCTATATATATATATGAAAAGAAGGGTTAGGAAAGAAAGTTGGTAAATATGTATTGGATTATTAAAGTACTATTTTTAATCAAATGTATTGAAATCACTCGATAGTACTCTGAGAAAGAAGTAATAAACTTAGATAAATAAAGTAGATTGATGTCTTATTTAAAATCAATGTAGATACTTTTTCTAACTCTTATACCTATGACTAAAGGTAATATGTAATAATCTGACATGCTCGTTCATTTGTGATAAAAAGAAGGATAAACCGCAGGTAATTTTACTTAAATTATAATTGCATCACAAGTAACTGCTAGATGATCTTCTAATGCCCACCAAGAAAGAGTTTGCTGGTTGGTTTTGGGAGAATTTAAACCTAGCTACAACCAATAACTGAGGCGAGAGCTTGGATTCAGATCCTTAAAGTGACGTTTGTGTACAGGAGAAATGATGTATAAACGAGGAAGGAAATATAAAAACAGAAAGAATGATGTAAAAGAAGGTTTAGAGACATTGATATCAGACGAGTCGTTGATAAGTGTTGCCCCACTCAGAACCTGGTAATAAAGTGGTGTACCCCTGACATTATATAGACATAGTTTTATTCAAAATATGCTTGCTTGGGAATCTTTTCCCTCTGTCTCTGTAAACAATGAATTATTGCTTTCAAGCTTCACAAATACCGGAATATTTTGAGTTTATTTTGAGAGGCGTTTGAAAAAGTCAAACACACGTTAAATAGTGTTTTTCGGTAAAACAAGATAATCTCCTTCACATATTTATCTCGACTTACGTAAAAGTACTTCTCTACCATATTCCCAAACGGGCAATATTATTTTTATCTTCCATTTTATGTTTTCAGCAGTAACAGATTTTTTTGTCTCCATTTGTATATTTACCAGTATAATCTCTCTGCATTTTTTTTTAACATCAGTTCTTTCGATGAGTACGTTGTCATTCTTTAATTATTCTCTCGTGTGGGAATATTTATCTCTGTACCGCCAAATTCACTCTTTAACTAAGCCCTATAAAGCTTGAACCATTCTATCTACTTCATATACAGTCACAAACAGCCTTTTATTGTGTCCAATATAATATTCCTAATTATTAATTAAAAAATATGTTTACCTGTCTGATTAAAGTGTGGGTGCAGAATTCAGCCACAGCCATATTATTATATTATCCATTGTATTCACCCAATGACGACTCTGCACTTTATAAGTTTATATATACTACTCCAAAACTTTACCATTGATCAATCACCCTAGTAACATTATAATTTGCACTCAAGGGTAAATGATACTATATCTCATGTTCTTAATAGAAGAGTTATTTAATTTTTGCTGAAAGAATTAATGAAGTTATATACACTATTTAAAAATATTTTTATTTATAATATTTTTTTAAACTAATTTGATTGACTCAAACTAACATATGATCATGTAATTATATGCATAAATAAATACTTTTAAATAGGTTATTTATTTTTTTAATCTTTTCAACAAATGTAGTAGCCCTTATAGCAAAGACAAAAAATAATGTAATATATATAGAGGGAGAACTAATATAAACGAGATATGATTAAAGTGAATATATAATCTTTCTTATGT
Source organism: Vachellia pachyceras (assembly GCA_025593235.1). Taxonomy (NCBI): domain Eukaryota; kingdom Viridiplantae; phylum Streptophyta; class Magnoliopsida; order Fabales; family Fabaceae; genus Vachellia; species Vachellia pachyceras. The sequence goes on along the minus strand of JANTPZ010001361.1, from coordinate 12,949 downwards.
TGGTGATTGATCTATCCATCGAAGACTACTGTCAAAATGCCCGTAAGAGATATGTACTACTAGCTTGGGACCCCAAAAAGAACATACAATAGCCTAATATAAAAGGTGATCTCAAGATTTTAACCTAACATTGGAAGTATGTTGTCCCAAGCATTTGTTCTCTCTACGGATATTAGTGGGAGCAAAGAATAGCTAGAGAGGTGGGCCACAATGAGTGGAGTGTGAGAGTGGGAACTGAGAAAATGGGAATTAGTTAGGAGGCTCATTAAAAATTAATGACTCATTCCAATCAATTAAATCTAAATTGTCCAGATTTGATTTTTTTTTATTTTGATGAAAAAATTTATTTTAATTGATATAAAATCTAATATAAAATTAATCTCTTAGCTATTATATTTTTAAATATTGATTTTTATATAACAAATTTTAATTTAAAAAATCATATGTGAATCATCTAAAATTAAATATGGTTAGCATGAGTTGTGGTAAGCACCCAGATTCAAGCAGAGAGTGGCAGGCGATATAGTTGATCATCATAATGTTTGAATATGGAAAATAAGATGGGGTCTGTATTACCTTTCCCTCGCCAACAAGAGCTGGATGCCATGGAAAAGTTGGCTCCGCAGTTTTCGTGATAATTCATATTCCCACAACACACGAGAGAGAGAGAGAGAGAGAGAGAGAGAGAGAGAGAGAGAGAGAGAGAGAGAGGTATTATATTTCCATCAAGAGAGTCTCTTTCTTCCTTCTGTGTGCGCGTGTGAGAGTCAGAGAGAGAATAGTGATGGCACGAACTACCTTGGATTTTTCTTCGACCTTTCAACGCCATCTCCAAACAGCAATCATCATGCCCTCCTCCTCCTCCTCCTCCTCCTCCACCATCCATATGCTTCGTCATCATTACCCTCTCACCCCTATCATCATCATAACCATCATCCATCAACCCCTTAATCCTCATTATCATCATCATTATCACCACTACCACCTCTCTTCTTTACACACAAAACAACTTCAACGCAAACACCAAGAGCAAGAAGAAGGGGAAGGAGAAAGTGGAGGAGGAGGAGGAGGAGGAGGAGGAGATGGGTTTTTGGTTATGAGAGAACCCTACTTTGATATCTAGTAGGCGATTTCCAGTCACAGCTTTAAAAGGAGTATACTGAGTATTGTGATCGAGGATATCTATCTCGCTTTTTGCTGGTAAGATTCCATCAAAGCTCATCCACTACTCCGGGGGAATCAAGCGTCCTGGTCCGATCCACTTCGGTTTTGGTTTATATATATATATATATATGGGTTCAGTATAGTTATTTCAAGCACTTATTTTGAATTGTTTAAGAAGCATGCCCTCTCATCTCTCTCTTTGATTTTATATCTTCTGTTTCTTCTCATTATTTTTGTACTACAAATTCAGATCGATGAAGGAATCCTGATGATATGCGTATTTTTGTGATTAATTTGCCTCTTCAATTTATCACCGCGCGTCCCCGTCTTTGATCTCCTTCTCCTTAATTATTTCTGTCTATTTTCAACCTTATTTTCTGGAAAAGCTGCTGCTCTATATCTAGACTATAGAAGTAATGGAGGAATGAAGGCAAGAATAATTTCAGTTGAATCTTTGTCTGAAGCTGTTGATGCTTCAACGTAATGAATGGGTTTCTTGCTTTTTACAGAAACACAGGCAAATTTTAGGCACTGACTTAGCAGTACTCTCTATCTATATTGATGATATTTGCCTTTTCTCCAGGTCTAGGGTTTTGGTTTCCACCTTCCGCTCTGTGCCTTGTGTTTATGTATTTTCCTTCCGTATATCTTCTTACACTGGTTTTCTGCATCGATATAAACATATCACGAATCATGACGAGAGTCTGATCTATTGGAGAAATGGACGCGCGCGCACAAGCACACGCACTGATGCAATTCTGACGATGAAATGAGAGACGTGTGTATTTGTTTGTCTTTATTTTCCAAATAATGCGCTTAGGGACTTTAAAGTGAAAATTCGGAATATAGAAAGTCAAAAAGAAAAAAAGAAAAGAAAACTGATACAAATTCTTGTGTTTTGGTAACGTTCAATTCCGATCCTGATTTAGGCAGCTAGCCTCTAAGTTTGAATTTGATATGATCTGATATATACCTTCTTCCTGATGCTGGTACATAGCATTTTGTCAAGTGCTTGAACAATCAACATGGAGCTAGCTAGCTTCAAGATTCTCTTGCTCGTACAGTAACAGGCTTTGGAATCTATATATAATTATTACAAATACGTACATTAGATGCTTATAATTTAAATCTACGTACGTATCGGCCTAGATGTCGAGAAAACTTCAATAGAAAGAGAAATTAAAGGATGAGCGAATGCATGTGATATATATATTTCGGCCTTAATCATTCTGAATAACAGTGGTTAACATGTTTTAATCTATGGAGCCCACCTCTTTTCTTTTCTCTGCTTTTCTTTTTCCCCTCCTTGGTTAACAAGGTTATAACTTCATCATGGACAGCAAAAACTTAGGCTGGGTTCCTTGCACATAAGTGCATGGACCCACCAGCCACTTCTTGGACTTGTTCCTCCGAATCTCAGCTGGGGTAGTTGACCTCAAGTGATATGTTTAAAACTTGCCGTGAGATATATATATATATAGCTGGATGTATATGAATGCAGTGCAACAAGAAGCAGTGTGTGTGGAGAAAGAGAGAGAAGTAATGAGTCAAAAAGAGGGTACAGTTAAGCTGAGAATGCCTAAATGAAAGTCAAGTCTTACAAATAGCGACCTCAGAATGGTGTGATCGATCAACATGGTCCAGGCAAGATAAGACATATGGGTTTCCATCATCCCTCAAAATTTTAATTTCCCTCTCAACCTAATAATTTCTTAAATCCCATAAGAAAAGGAAAAACTTATGAAGCATGCTGGTTATTAGAGAGATTTTATGTTTTATGCAGATGCCCATCCTAACTATCGGAGTTAGCTTGAGGTTTTATTCTTGGTCTTAAGTAGAAGATCTCGATAAACTTCATTTGTTAAATTTGTAGTGTTCCCCCAAAACTATATCCTTGCTTATTACATATATTATTAAAAGAAGGTTTCCATATATATATATATATATAAGCAAGGTTTCCATTGTAATTGACTAAAAAGGATAACTTAGGAAAATTAACATACAGTTTTTATAAATAACTAATTTTTTCAATATATATAAATTAGTTATATAAAACTTTTATAACGAGTCTTATAAGTGATGCATGGTTGGAATAAAGCGCGTGTGTTAGAATATTGGTAGAATATAGGGAGATTTATTGTAAGGTTCCATAGATGGAAGTTATTTATAAAAAGGTTTCAAGAGTTGTCAATGACAGCTGCTCCACTTGTTAATGATGTTCCTCGACTTATCATTGACAACCTTTTTATAAATAATTTCATTCTTTGTGACCTTACAATAAATCTTCTTACAATATCGTAGGCACACCAATACAAGTTGGCGTGAATCGTAGGAGCCCGTACCAACGAGGTAAGCCTCACTATTATGCGAAGAAGAGGCTTGCGCGAATGGAAAAATATTAAATAGTAATCCAACACAGCGAAATTAAAGGAACGATTGACTACGTACGTAATGGCTGTGTATGCGCTTCGAATTCAGATTATTCAGAGCTGTAATTAAAGAAAATCAAGACACGACACTTTAATCAAATCCCGAAAGGCTCAAATTCTTTCATCAATTGTCAACCAATCAGCTGGAAAAAGACAAGCTGCAACACAAAACAAGGTAGAGTGGAGTGGCAGCTTGCCTCCTTTTTTCCTCCATTTTTTGTGAAAGTAATAAGGCGATGACTCATCATTATTCACTATAATGAAATAAAAAAAATTCTACTTTCTAACTAGAATTACTATATTTGAGGCACATTTTATTATTAGTAGTCATATATTTAATGTATTGTTGGGAATTTAATATGGCACGTCTTTCAATGGATATTTGGGTATTGGTTTGCCGTTTCATAAAAGGACTAACCCATTTTGCTAAATTTAATCCTATTTTTATGTGCACCTAACAAGACAGAGGGAAGCTGATATGTCCAAATCAACGGAAAGAAGTACTTACATGCTCATGAAGGGTCAAGTCATCTGAGTTTTTTCAATTAAAATTTTTCAATTTTATTTTCTTATGGGTTATACAAATATTTATTACAATGAATTATGAATAGAGATAAATAATCAAAAAAATTTATAGAATGTGACATCTATAAAAAAAATGTAATTAAAATATTTTCAGTTGAGAGAATAGGGATGGTATTACAATTCAAGAGTACACAAATATTTATTATTGCTCCATTAAAAATGAGTAATGGAATATAGTCCATGAAGCGTGATTGTGACATCTATAAAGATAATTAAAATATTTTTAGTGGATGGTACTACAATTTGCGAGTGTTTATTATTGCTACGTTTAAAATAAGTAATGGAATATAGTCCATGAAGCATGATTCATGTCTATGGGCTGAGTGATCCGTTACTGTCGGAATTATCCAACATATGAACCCCATCTTCAACAGTAGATCCTAGCCCAATTATCTAGTAATTAATTGCTATCTTGCATAACATGACTATTCGATATCAACGGTTGGTTGGATTAAGTGGTAAACGGCTTGTTCCAACTTAAATAAGGTATCGAGTTCGAGTTCTTGTGTATGCAGTAGCCACCGTTGGGAGACTCACCCACCATTTCCAGGTGCACGACGCGGGTCGGATCCGGATTAGTCGGGGCGAAATTCCGGAAACCGGACGAGAGAAAAAACATGACTGTTCGACTAGGCTCCTCCGGCATGTTGGATTACAAGGAATATTACTGATAAAAATAATACAACAGTATATCCATGGATCGTGTTTTATGCAACGTATTGGAAATATACACTGATGAATGACGGAACTGATTCAAAGATCAATAGTTTACCGCCATGTTTTCTTTACGGCCGTTTGGATTAAAGAATTGATGGGAATAGAAGATAATGAAAAGGAAGAAAAATGAAAACTTTTTAACATGAGATGTTTAGTATGCATCGGAATGAAAAATGATTTGATAGATAAATTTTTGTTTGATTGAATTAAAATAGTGGTAAAGTATGGAGGAAAATTGTGTCAGATGATCATATTGCACTTGATCATTTTGAATATGTAGAAAATGAGAATTATATTTGGATGGACATATGCTTCATTCAAATGAGTTATAAAAAATGTATTTTGAAAATAGTTCTTCATTCGAATATAGATTGGTTTCATTCAAATGAGTATTAAATATTTGAATATATATCTTGAAGGATCATTCGGATATTCTGAAAATGAGAGCATTATTTGAATGAGAGACATGATTTATTGGATTCAAAAATGTAATACTAAGCTTTAAAAATAAAGAACATCATTTGAATGAGGTTTATATCCACTCAAATGACATATAAAAGTTTTAATACTCATTTCCAGAGTTTATTCAAATATGTTTAAAATGAGGGTCTTCTTTTGAATAAGTTTTAAAGTTCATTCGAATGACTATTAAGGATTTTAATACTTATCTTGAAACTTCATTTGAATATGCTAAATATGAGACCATTTCATTCAAATGATCTTCTAAATCAAATACTAGGTCAACATCAAATACCTGTAACTTCTTTGTTTCAACTCCAAATTTGACAAATGACTTATTTCTAGAAAGTCATTTGAATTTACTTTCAAACGAAACAAACACTGTTACCCGCTGTCTTCTAAGAGTGTTTGGATGTAAGGTTGAAAATAGCTTTTACAGATTCCGAGGCAAAACCTAGGTTTTGAAAAGTGATTTATGTTTGGGAAGTTATTAACCTTTACGGATTCCCAGGCAAAAAAGTGAGTAGGAAAGAGGAAAGTAAGAAAGAGAAAAGAGGAAAAAGTAGGAAAGAGAAAACCTAGGTTTCAAACTGAGATTTTGCAACCAAAATAGCTTTTGGAGAAAAAAAATTTTGCTGGGACAAAACCTCGGTTTTGAGTAAAACCTAGGTTTTGAAACCAAACCTAGGTTTCAAAAGTGGTTGCCAAACCAGCCCTAAAAGATATGATAACCACAGTGAGAAAATGTCAACGATGAAGTGTTAAATCTGACTACCAAGTTTCAAAACTCATATCTCCTTTATATAAAATGCTTTGAGAATGTTCTTGGTGTCTATGAACCACGTTATGAGTCTAGTTTCATAAGAAATAAGTTTCACATTAATTGGATATACGGTTTAAGATATATTATCAAAATACTTAATATATATTAGGAATGAAGTTAAACAAAGTTGTTGCTGAAGGGGTCGCAGCCCGAGTTTGAGTTATCCTTTGTAACTTGAGTTTACGGACTTTGAATCCCATTGAACATATCAACCTTCAATTTCAAATATAAAAACTTGACTCTTGATATTCCCAATTTAACACAGGTTGTGAAGAGATTTTTGTTATTATATCTAACACAGGCTATGAATAGATTTCCGGACTAAAGTAAAGCATAAAGGGATTGTATATCCAGTTATCCCTGGGACCAAACTTGTAGTTGCCTTTTCAGCTCTTAATCCTGTTTAATTGGATATCGTCCTTTTCATCTTTTGTAAAGTGTGCTGCATTTTTCTAAGCCGATGCACCAGCACCACACGCCATAAACACCACTCAGATCACTCGGTGGATATTTAATTAACCAAGATATGATAATAATTATGTTAATTCCCATTATTTATTTACCATCTATTATTTAACCAACATATACTTTAGGGTACGAGAAACATCTGAAAACATATTTTATGATATCAAATGTACCATAAAATACTTTAGAGAGCGTAATACAATAAAAAAAGAATTAACCGGAAAAGTTTTCACCTCAAATACAAAGTTCTGTTGGGGGGAGAATACATGGGGGTGATTTAATTAGCAATAAGCAATTAATCAACGTATGAATAAGCAACTAATCAAATCCCAGAAAATACGTATGAATTAAAAAAAAAAAAAGCAAAACCTTCACATGTACAACGGTTGGTTTTGCTACCCATAGGTTTCTTCGATGAAAAGTAATTATCACCTTGCCATGTATAGATGCAAATGCTTTAGCACTTACGAGAAAAAGCAATATAGTTCACGAATATATATATATATATATATATATAATAAACACAGAAGCAATAATACATTTGGCTTCATGGGGTCTTGAAGAGGACACCTGAACGTAGTTTTTGTGTTGTCAATACATCAACAATACTTTTATAATGGCGCTCTCCAGATTAACAACTTGAGCCGCAAAGGATCCTATATATTAAAATAGCTAGTGTGCCTTCAAAACTTTTTTTTTTAAAGTATGTGTGTCTATATATATATATATTATATATTGAAGTGGATAGAAGCATCCATTTGCAATAACAAATAAACACTCCTCACTAAGTTTTTAGGATCACAGAAACCTGCTCAAATAAAGTTCACGCATGACGATCATAAAGTAAATTTCAGCTCTTCCTCTTCTTCTTCTTTTTTTTTGGTAAGAAAAGTCATGAAATTTATTTTAACTTGGATAACGATAACATTATTTTCTTAATATACAATAGTGTGCAGGTATTTTAAAATAAATTTGATGATTTTTTCTTACAGAAAAAAGAGGAAGAGTTGAAATTTACTTTATGATCGTCTCTTAATATACAACAGCGTGCAGGTATTTTAAAATTCATGCAAATTTTGAAACATGGGTATGGAAGCTTGGCATGAAAACTTCCCGAGAGGTTATAATGAGTTTAATTAATTTTGCTTATATAATAATAATTTGTTTGTGCATGTCCCTCTAACTTTTAAAGAATGAATATATGTGACCAGGTGAGGTTATCTGTGAGTTGAAATGACAAAAAGAGTCGAGTTGTTGGCATTTTCTTTACTGAGGCACTTGCTCTTGATAATAAACAATCCTTTAGTGTTTTTTTGTAAAATGAGATAATCTCTTCAATATATTTATCTCGACTTATATAAAGGTACTTCTCTAATGAGTTCCCAAACGGGCCATTATCTTTTAAGGTACAACTTTGAAAAAAATGTGGGTCGGTGGGTCCTATGTAATAGCTTATATTTTCTCCATCACCATTTCCCCCCTATTTCTTGTTTTTCTCTTCATACCAACAGATAAAAAGTTTTATAGCTCTATTAGATAGATTTGACTATGCGATTGACAATAAAAAATTTGGATGTTCTGTTAATCAAAATGTTTTATTTAATATTTTTATTGAGATTTTTTTATTTTTCTATTTATTCTTAAAAGACTTTACATTGTCTAATACATTTTTCTCAACCGTAGCGTCCAGCAGCATTCAAATGTATGCTTAAACTATTTAAAACGATTTTCTCTATATGCTTGTCAACTAATTTTCATATATATGTGTGTGTGTGTGTGTGTTATGATTATACATTAATTTCAAACATATCATTAGCAAAAAAAAAAATTCAAACATATCTTGTTACCCTCACCTAATTCTTATTTATCACCAATTATAGATTCAAGTGTATGTTTAAATCGATTCAGGGTAGAAATTAATTTTTCTAATGTGTTCTACTGTTTTTGAAATTAGTATATGAAATTTTATCTTAATTTAAGTAAAAATATTTTTTTTAACACTACTTAATCATGCCATTAATAATCTCGGTCATCAACGACTAACATTTCCATATAGGCATGTCTATTTAACTTGTCGGCAACCTCCTCCGTGTTTCTGACTGTCCCTATACAGTAAATATTCAATCACATAGGCATTTTAATGTAATTTCACTATACATGAACGGTTCATTAGATGTATGCATCCTTAAAATAATATTCAAGAAATTGTCAATAAAAAAACATAAACAGTTATTCTTGTTGGTTGTTGCCAACAAAACAAAAAAGGGGAGGCAGGTCAGGCAGCGAAGGTTCGAGCGCTCCACTACATTCCAACAACAAACACTTTAGCCGTTTGACCATATATTTTATACGAATGTTTGAAAACTCCGTTGAAAAGAAGGAGTTCCGTTAAAAAAAATGAGTTTACGAATTTTAAGATAGTTTTTATAGATTTTAAAATGATTTTTATGGATTTTGAGATGATTTTATCTCGGTTTACATGTACAGTGGGAACGAAGTTCTCAAACAAGCATTATATAAGGTCAAAACCAATAAAGGAATATATTTCTGCTTAAAACAGTAGAGATTTCTCTAACTAAAACGTATAAATAATATATTTTCCCAGACCATTTCTATAGGTTATAGTTATCCTTGATAAAAATCATTAGTTAGAGAAATTATATTGATTTTATAACATAATCTTTTAGCACATGTCATATGTTACCGAGAGAAAATTCCATTCAAATTATTGTCAGATATTAAATATAGATAAATATTTCGTGAATTTGATTTGTATCATTACGATAAATTAGCCATTTTTATTGGATATAACCCCAATTGATTATAGTTTATCACTCTAATGTGTGTTTATCATTACTCTCTATTGGCTGAATCTACCTAATGATGGAAACTTCTGATGTAAGGAAGAAACATAATTAGGACTATCCACTTGAAAACTACAGCTTCATAATAGGAAAAGAATTAAAGGGCTCTCAGTGTTAAAAATAGAATATTAATAATTAAGGTTTGTTAGAGAAGGGAAGAGACATGCCCATCCATCTAAACTATTCGGTCTTTGCTATCAAAACAGCTTCCTTCTTCATGTGGCTTACTCAAATTTGGTAATTTTGCTGTTTCCCACAATACCATCCAAAAAGCCACACCTTCTTTCTTCTCCTCCATGTTTAATCTCTATAATTTTTTTTTGATATTAAGCAAAATGATATACTAATTTAAGGTTCAAAATTAGAGTTAAAAGAGAGAACCATTACATAAAAACAAATTCATAAAAGACAAAATAAAAGAGGCAGGAGCAACATGATCATGAACATTGAAGAAGAAAGATAAGTAATTGAGAATGGTTGTGTTTGGAGGAGCTTCTGGACTCCCTAAAAGCATGTTCAACAGTGTTTTTCCGTAAAACGAGAAAATCTCCTCCACATATTTACCTCGACTTGCGTAAAAGTAATTCTCTGCCGCGTTTCCAAATGGATCCAATATCATTCTCGACAACTCTTTTCGCTGACAACTTGGTGAAATGGAGGTTGATGAACAGCTTCCTTGCACATAAAAGGGCATTTGGGAAAGCTCATAAACATTCAAAACATACGTTTAACAGTGTTTTTTTGTAAAATGAGATAACATCCTTCATAAATTTATCTCATAAATGATAAAAACATGTTTCACTGTTTTCCCAAACAAGCTAAGATGTGTAACCTACCATGCTCATTGAAAAGGAAAGTTTCCTTCCATATGAATAGGGAATATGTCTCAGTGAGCCGTAGCATTGGTATTCATTTAAAATTAATCACAAAGAAAATAAAAATGCGTACTGTATTTTGGAACTGAGGCAGGGGAATGAAATTTCAGCAAAGAGCAAACTCTCATTGTTGACTGGTCAATTTGGGATAGGTGTAATTACCCCGACCACCCCCCAACTGGCACTTTGCAGACGTAATTCGAGTATTATTTTTTAATTAAAGGCTGTATTAATTAAGTTTCATAAATACCCTCGTCTGTGGGGAAAATGAACAGCGACAAACCATATAAATATCTGTCGTAGAATGAGGTTAAAAATGGAAGAGAGAAAACAAAGCAAGAAGGAGAACCCTATACCAAAAAAAAAAAAGTAAGAAGGAGAACCCTATTAAGTATCAACTCCAGAGCTGTCCTACTCAATCACAGAAGTTCTGTGCTTACCAAGTCTTGGGCTCATAACCACTTGAAGATCCAGACTAGTTCCTCCTCGGATTACATAAAAATTCACTCGCAGGATATTGAGGTGCTCATTGGAGAGGAATCCGAGGAAAAAGTCCACCCAACTCGTTGAAGAAATGGGTGGTGGCAATGGCAAGCGCTGGTGGATTTTTTCCCTCCATCTTTCTTCGTCTTCTTCTTCTTCCTCTGATTCCAAGCTCGAACCAAAACATCCCCCAAAGGAGTTTCTTTGTCCAATTTCTGGGATTTTCATGTCGGACCCTGTTGTTGTTGCTTCGGGTCACACATTCGACCGTGTTGCCGTTCAAGTTTGCAGAGATTTGAACTTCTCCCCCAGCCTCGAAGATGGGTCTCGACCCGATTTCTCCACGGTCATTTCCAATTTGGCCATCAGAAGTACCATCTCTAATTGGTGCAAAAACTCCGGCGTGGAACTCCCCCGCGCGCCTGAATATAGCTCTGTTGAGAGGGTTGTCCGTGTATCAATGGCGTCCCAGCAGAACTCGCCAGATTTAAGGGTTTCGGAGAGGGAATTGCTGAAGGCGGTGGTGGATAATCCGCCGGTGATTTTCTCCCACGCTGCCACCGAGTTGGGTCCTCGAGTTAACCACTTCGATTCGGGTTCTTCGGAGGAATCCGTAATCATCGTGCCCAGTCCCGGCACGCCTCTGCATCTAACCACTCGTCCAACATGTTACTCTTCATCGTCGTCTTCTTCCGTAACCATCGAATCGGAATTTCAAAACCCTAACGGCCCAATTTCCAAAGAAGAGGGAAAATTAGTCTCGAAGTTGAAAAGCAGCGAGATTTTCGAGCAAGAAGGAGCCCTTATATCACTGAGAAGCATCACGAGGAACAGTGAGAGCTCCCGAATTTCTCTCTGCACTCCCCGATTGCTTGACGCTCTAAAATCTTTGATCACCTCCAGGTACTCCGTTGTTCAAGTGAACGCCGTCGGTTCGCTAGTCAATCTCTCCCTCGAGAAACCCAATAAGGTGAAGATCGTTCGGCAGGGATTCGTCCCCTATCTTATTGACGTCTTGAAGGGGGGATCCGATGAATCGCAGGACCACGCAGCCGGCGCCCTCTTCAGCTTAGCTTTAGACGACGACAACAAAATGGCCATCGGAGTTCTCGGCCCGTTTCAGCCACTCATGCACGCGCTAAGATCCGAGTCGGAGCGTACTCGAAACGACTCGGCGCTCGCGTTGTACCACCTGACCCTGGTACAAAGTAATCGGGTCAAGCTCGTGAGACTCGGGGCAATTCCGACCCTGCTTGCCATGTTGAAATCAGGTAAATTGAGGAGCCGAGTGCTTCTAATTCTTTGTAATCTCGCTGTGTGTACGGAGGGGCAATCGGCGATGCTGGACGGTAACGCAGTAGAGTGCTTGGTGAGTTTATTGAAGGGGAAAGAGTTGGACTCGGAGTCAACTCGTGAGAACTGTGTTGCTGCATTGTATGCGCTTAGCCATGGAAGCTTGAGGTTCAGAGCAGTGGCAAACGAGGCTAGGGTGATGGAGGTGTTGAAGGAGGTTGAAGAGAGAGGTACAGGGAGAGCCAGAGAGAAAGCGAGGAGGATAATGCAGATGGTGCGGGCGGGAGAAGACGGGGAAGATGGAAACGGGTCGAACTTTGATTTGGACTCGGCCGGGCTGGTCCGGAATCGGTTCCGAGGGAATGCGAACTCAACTGCATTTTAGACTTGTTGATTGTTTTTGGTATATTTTTTTATTTCGTCCCACTGGTAAATAGTTGGATTTGGTGGTTTAAGCAGTGTAAAGGTGTAAGTAATTATTGGTGGAATTTTGGCAAAAAAAAAATTATTGGTGGAATGTACACGACACGTTGGTATGGTAGACAACACAAAAAAATTTGTCATTTTTTTATACAAAAATTGGTCATTTTTGAATGTGTTCTTTTAAGATGGAATTGATTCTAGCCTCGAAATGTGCCTGCAAAGCCACTCAGGAATCATAAGGCCTATTGGAATCCAAATCATGAAACTACATTCAAATGAAGCAGAGATCCTAAAGGACAGCGCCTTAATGGAACCACATAGAAAGGAACAAAACATGGCCAAATGATCTAAGATACTCGAGAACTTGGA
>JANTPZ010001360.1:0-13962 GCA_025593235.1 Vachellia pachyceras | reverse complement strand
ATTGCAAAAGAGAGACCCATACTTCCTACAGCAAGACCCTTGGCTATGCCTTGCTTGATTCCTAGCTCTGAAGTTGTGTCCAGTACAGCTGAATACTTCTGAATGATTCTCTTCTCAGCAGTGAAGGAATATATAGTTTTGATAGAACTCAGAGCCTGTTCAACTATGGTGTTTGCTTTTCCATACTCTTCATGAGACTTTTTTGAGAGATAGATTAGGAACTTGCCATAAAGCATCCCAGGAATAATCAGCAAAAGCAGCGTTGGGAAAGCTGCTAATGTCACCCTCCAACAGAAGTATGCAGAAAATGCAACTCCTGAGATGAATGATGATGAGTGCATAAGGAATAAGGGTACCTGATGAGATACCATAATCCAATATTGAAATGAAAGTATATTAGCATATGATCAATGGATGAAGCTGATATATATATATATATATATATATATGAAGAGGTAGAAGAGGGGAGAGAGAAATAGGAATGAATGAATGACCTTTTCACTGAGAACCTCTTGGATGAGAGAAGTGTCCTTTGATATGCTACTGATGATTTCTGAGGTGGTTGCTTCTTCGGAATCAAATAACCCAACTTCTTGTCTAAGTACAGCTTCCAGATACTTGTAGCGAATTCTCAGTACTTGCCTCTCGCCTGTTTTGCTCCAGCAATACCCTTCTGCATTAATCATCATCTGTCGTTACTTAAAACCACCTGTACATATACATAGATCTTGCATTCTACAGTTCCTATATGGTTTGTTTTTATTGTTCAAGATCATATGTTTTGTAAATACAGCCAGTGATAGTGCAGTTAGATTTTTGCTAACTCTCAATTGTAGAATAAAACTTGAAACTTTCACTTTCTTCTCAAAATCTGAAGGCAAAAGATGAATAGGAGAGTGTTTGGAATAATTACCCATGAAGGCCACCACCATGGCTGCTAAACCCAGGTAGACAAAATATAAACTGCACTGTAAACAACAATCCAAGCCAAAGATAAAGAATGTAAAAAAGGAAAAACAGATAATATAACTAATTAATGAAAAAGAACACAAGTATATTGAAAGTATTACAACGCATGCCAACCTTTTCGACCTCAGCCATGAAGTCCCCATTGTTTTGGCTTTTATTCCCATAACCCAAGCTGTTCATAATTCGGCTAACAAATATGAGCAATACGTTGGTGGACATGCCATCTCCTATTGCACCTAAAGCTCCCATTACCATGAGAACCACATCGATCCAATCACTGTATCTGAAAATGATGGCTATAGAGTTATAATTTGGAAGTCTCTCTTTTCCATTATTACTACTCTTCTCTTTCTTCTCTTACACTTCCCTTTCTGAGGAATCCATAATGTTGCTTCCTTTCAACTTGTTCTTCTTCTCCAAAGCTCGAGATGGAAGTGCGGAAGGAAAGAGAACAATATGAATTGAAGGAGTGGTATCCTATATCATGCTTATATATGAGTGCACAAGCGCGTGACACCATTAGTGAGTGGAATATATAGTCAAAATGAAGCACACTAAAAAAAGTGTGTGCCTAATGAATTAATATATAGAGCTTTATTTATATATGTGGGTTCTTACAATCGAGTGGCCTGGGGCAACTTCATGATACGTGCTTCATTCAATGAGATCTGAGAACATGTATATAAAACCTATTTGTCTGCTGGCCTTAATGAACGATGAAGACTACTATTGTCAAGGTTTTGCATTACATATAATACTACATGCTATCTCCCCTTTATTTATTTTTTATTTATTCCTTTATTTATTTATTTTTAATTCATCAGGCTTCGTCTTAATTATATATTTTGGTCATTCACCAAGTTTTATATATTTTTCCTGCTCATGAAGGAATGACTTTAATTAAGAACATTAAAACATTACAGTAGTGGGAATAATGAGGGGTCAAAAACTGGTTGTTACTTTGTTAGGTTCATTTTCCCTTGACATTTGGTTGTTACAAAAAGCCACTGTCTGCCAATTATATTAATCACTTAAGTCTGAAAAATTAAAAAGCAGATTAGATCAGTCAGCATTAAGTACAGTCGTCATATGATATAAATAATTTTTCAAAGAAGCAATGCACATGATCATGATGATATAACAGTCTCACTATATTTTGGGAAATTTATTGGGAGGTCTCAAATAAGGGACTTATTTAATGAATGATCTCAAAAACAAAATATTTATTCTGAGATCCCATTGATAACATGATGTGTTGTCAATTCAGCGCATGATGTAGAAAGGAAAGGCAGACTAATGGTATGCACGAAAAGTTTTCTGTATGTATTCTGTCATTGTACTGTACACATATATAGCAGAAAATAGATACCCTATAATACACAGAATTCATACACGTGTATGTTCTAGAACAATAATGCTAACAGCATGAATAAATGGGCTTAAATCAGATCAGCCCTCAATCTGTCTTATACTGGGCTGAGTAACAGATTTGGGCTTCTGCTTACAATCCTTAACATTCCCCCTCAAACTAGGACCTGGAGAAACAGTAAGGCCTAGTTTGTGCCTGAAATCCAGAAATTTGTGATGAGTTAGAGCCTTTGTGAACAAATCAGCAATTTGTTTGGCTGATGGTATGTAATGCACTTCCAGCTGCTTATTTAGGACTCTATCCCTCAAGTAGTGAACATCTAACTCAATGTGTTTAGATCTAGCATGAAAAACAGGATTTGAAGCCAAAGCTGCAGCACTCAAGTTGTCACACCAAGCTATTGGAGGTTGTTTGAGATAGACACCAAGTTCCCCAATGAGAGATTGAATCCAAGCTAACTCAGTAGCTAGGTTGGCCAAGGATCTGTATTCAGATTCAGCACTTGAACGAGCCACCACTTGTTGTTTCTTTGCTAACCATGATATTAAAGAGTCACCAAGGAAAACACAATGGCCTCCTATGGACCTCCTGTCATCTGGGCAAACAGCCTAATCTGCATCAGAAAAACCTTGCAAGGTTAGATGATTGCTTGGCTTAACGTGAAGAGATAAGTTGGGTGTTCCTTTAAGATAACGAAAAATTCTCTTGATGGCTTGCCAGTGAATTTCAGTGGGACAGCTGAGAAATTGACTCAGTTTATTTACAGCAAAGGTTATATCAGGTCGGGTGTTAATCAGATATTGTAAAGCACCCACTGCTTGCCTATAGACGGTGGGATTTTTCAAAGGAACACCAATATCCTTGGAGAGATATTTGTTTGCCACCGTTGGAGTTGGAACTGAACTTGAGTTTGACATGCCAAACTTATCTAGCAGATCATATATATACCTCTCTTGTTTCAAATAAAGTCCAGTGCTATTTCTGAACACCTCAACACCAAGAAAGCTGTGTAAAGACCCAAGATCCTTAAGAGCAAGCCGAGAATTTAGATTACTAATGAATAATTCTAGATGCTTGCTTGAATTTCCAGTTACAACTATATCATCCACATAAATCAAGACAAACATAACCAGATTTTTATGCTTGATAAAAAATAGTGAAGTGTCACATTTTGAGTGAATGAAACCCCAGCTGATTAGAGTAGTTCTCAGCTTCTCAAACCAAGCTCTTGGGGCTTGTTTAAGGCCATACAGAGCCTTTCTCAGCAAACACACATAGTCAGGATTTTTTGATGAAATAAATCCTTCTGGTTGTTTCATAAGCACATATTCCTGGAGATCTCCATTAAGAAAGGCATTATTCACATCCAATTGCCTAATTGGCCAACCAAATGTCACAGCTACTGTCAACACAAATCTTAGTGTAGGAGCCTTGAGAATTGGACTAAAAGTCTCATTAAAATCTATGCCAGGGCTTTGCTGAAAACCCTTTGCAACAAGTCTGGCTTTATGCTTGAAAATTGACTCATTTGCAGTAGGTTTCAACCTGAAAACCCATTTACAATCAACTATTTTCTTATTTCCAGGATTAGGTACTAATTTCCAGGTCTGATTTTTCAGCAAGGCATTATATTCTTCTAGCATTGCCTTTTTCCACTCACATGACTTTAGTGCATCTCTAACACAGTGGGGTTCTTTAGGTACATCCAGTTCAGCCAAAGCAACACCAATATAAGGTAACAAGGGTTTGTGTATACCTGCCTTGCTTCTTGTGACCTTGTGATGTGTATTAGGTCCAGTAATTGGTGTAGGAGAGGCAGAAACGGAGGCACCTGGACTGATTTCATCTGGAAAAACATCACCATCTGTGTAAAGAGGCCTTTCGTTCTGGTTTTCTGCTACAACACTCTCAGGTGATGGTGAGAGAATATTAGTATGTGTTGGAGTGTTTGTGGAGCTTGAGACTGAATTTGTTTGATCAGTGCTTGACCCAGATGATGTTGAACCTGTTGATGAATCAGCAGAGACAGCAGAGGATATTGTACCACCAGACAGCAAAGGTCTAAGAGGCAGCTTGGTATGAATAATCTCCTCCTCAGGTGGTTGCCTTTTATTGATGAATCCTGTAGAGAAAGGAAATTCAAATTCATTAAACACCACATGTCTAGATAGATAGATTTTCCCAGTTGAGCTTAAACACTTGTAGCCTTTATGTGAGTTACTATAACCAATGAAGACACATTTGGTAGACCTAAACTGTAGCTTGTGATTGTTGTAAGGTCTTAACCAAGGATAACATGCAGTACCGAAGACTTTTAACCTTTCATATTCAGGTTTCTTTCCAAACAACTTCAGATAAGGAGATAAACCACTTAGGACATCAGTTGGCAATCTGTTTATTAACTCAGAAGCAGTATGAAATGCTTCCCACCAGTAGTATAGGGGCCTCTTTGCTTGAGCCAAAAGTGTGAGGCCCATTTCAACAATATGACGATGCTTTCTCTCCGCTCTACCATTTTGGGCAGATGTATAAGGACATGAGTGCCTAAACGAAATCCCTGAATCATCCAAGAAGGTGCAAAACTTGCGATACTCGCCACCCCAATCACTTTGAACAGCTTTTATTTTGCTTTCAAACTGATTTTCAACAAGTTTTTTTAAATTAATAAACATATGCAATGCTTCATCCTTAAATCTTAAGGGATATATCCAGGAATATCTGCTGTAGTCATCTAGAAACAATATGTAGTAGTGATAACCATTCATGGAAGCTATAGGAGAGGGACCCCACAAATCAGTATGAATTAATTCAAGTGGCTTTGATGCAATAGAATTTGAAACTTTGAAAGGAAGGGCATGAGACTTGCCAAACTTGCAAGATTCACAAAAAGATAACTCATTCCTATTCCTTAAATTCACTTTCAAATTACAATCACTAATGACTTGATTTAAAATTCTATTGCTAGGGTGGCCAAGTCTATTGTGCCACATCATTTTGCTAGATATAGTGTCACTACTAGGTAAGCCAATTTCATCCTCAGCAACGCATACTTGCCCATAGCTTCCAGCTCCTTGATTATTGCACACTCTGAACATACCATCCTTACTTAGTTTTCCCAGCAGCAGAGTCTCTCCTGTTCCCTGCTCCTTCACACAGACACCTCTAGTGTTAAACACAACATCAACATTGTTATCAGATGCTACTCTATGCATACTTAGCAAATTTTTCTTGATGTTGGGTGTGTAAAGAACATTTTTCAACACAACTTTCCTATTGGGAACATTCTGTACAGTTGAGAATCCAACTTTCTTAACATGTAATTTATAACCATCACCCAAAATGACATTCATCTTACCAGACGTGTCAGTAGCATTATCCAGCTTACTCAGATCATTTGTAACATGGCTGGTAGCTCCACTATCCATGTACCAATCATCATCAGCCACTGTCTCAGGAGATGCCCAGTAGATGCTTTCTGGTTCTCGTGAGGTGAAGTTGAAATTTCTCCTTCCAGCAATGGAGGGGTTCCTGCTATGAGGAGGAACAAAGGTGCGATCAAAACGGTGAAAGCATGTCTCAACTGTGTGTCCCACTTTTGTACAGAGTTGACACGTAGGAACACTATCCTCTCTACTGGTGGCACGAGTATTTCGTGCTCTTCCTCGGCGTGCTCTGCTTCTTCCTCCCCTCCAAGGTCCATTTGTCCTGTAACTGGAGGTAGTGTCAGATTTGGAAAAATTAGCAAAGTTGTTGCTAGAAATAGAGAGGTTAGCAAACTGATTCAGCTGGTCCAGACGGCTTTCAAAGGTTAGTAGAGTGGTTTGCAGCTCGATCCAGGTGATCATGTCGGCTTGTTGAGAAAGTTGAACCACTACCGGATTGTAGTCTGCATCCAGGCCGGCGAGTGCTTGAATGACCAAATCTGAGGATGCAATCGGACTTCCAGCAAGGTTCAGTTGCTCTGCTATGCTCTTTAGCTTCGAGAGATACTCCGTCATCTTCATCGCACCCTTCCTGGTGCGTTGGAGCTCAGATCTTAGCATGAGGAGACGTGATTTTGTTTGAACACCAGCTATTTGCTTCGCAGCTTGCCATAAGCCAGCAGATGTGGAAACTCCAGTCATCTCAGCAGAAATCTCCAGCGACATTGAGTTGAGTAACCAGCCGAACAATAGCTGATCAGCAGAGACCCAGTCTTCAAAGGCTGGGTTGAGGGTGGTTACATCATTCTCTGTGACGAACTGTGGAGGGCACGGCTTGCTACCATTGATGAAGCCCTCGAGTCTGTAACCTTTGATGATCGAACGCACATGCGTAAGCCAGATGGAATAGTTGACACGGTCCAGCTTGACCGAGCACGCCTGAGTAGGGAAGTGAGTCTTCTCGGCAAGTTTGGCGAGAAGGGAATCCGATGCTAGAGTCACTGAGACGGGTGTGGAGCTTTGGGATGACATGGCGGTTAGGCAATAGTGGCTCTGATACCAAGAAAGGAAAGGCAGACTAATGGTATGCACGAAAAGTTTTTTGTATATCGTTTGTCATTGTACTGTACACATATATAGCAGAAAATAGATACCCTATAATACACAGAATTCATACACGTGTATGTTCTAGAACAATAATGCTAACAGCATGAATAAATGGGCTTAAATCAGATCAGCCCTCAATCTGTCTTAGACTGGGCTGAGTAACAGATTTGGGCTTCTGCTTACAATCCTTAACATTGAGGTTCCAGTTAGTATCCAAAAACTTTCTAAGCTGCAAACAGATAATGCTGTCATGCCCTTTGCGTCTTTTGTCGTGCATCATTTCAACCAACATTTTTGAATCCGACTCTACATGTACTTTCCTAAACCCCAATTCCCAAACCATGTTGAGACCTCTCAACATTACCATTTGTTCCGCCTCCAGTACAGTGCATCTTCCTATAGATTGTGCAAATCCAACCACCCATTCACCCATTAGATTCCTAACGACTCCCCCACAACCAGCAATATTCCTTGTATGTGAGACTGCTCCATCGACGTTAACCTTCACCCACCCTTGTTCTGGTGCCTTCCACTTCAGGTTTTCCATTGATTGCTTATGACCTACCGCCTGTTACTGGATGAAGGTATAAGACTCCCACATCTGCATAATTTTAGTTAGTGGCTCCCTGGGTTTAACAAATTGTGGATCAAAAATTCCTTTGTTTCTCCATTTCCACAATTTCCATACACCCACACCCCAAATTTGCTGCCAATGCTCTGTCTTATCCTTCCCCATATTTCTTCTCAGATTAATGCTGAACCAATTCGTTAGAGACGCTGTGAAGAACTCAATTTGTAGACTTGTTTGAACAATCTGCCCCCACACCTGACGTGCATATATACAGTCCCGTAGGATGTGAAGGGTATCTTCCTCGTCTACAGTACAAACAGGTGGCTGATGTGGAAGACCATATACTCCTCCAAACGTTAGTCGGTAAATGATTTTGCACAACCAGCCACATGAACACTCTTATGCGTTCTACTCCCTTCCATTTCCAGATTTCTTTGTACACCCTACTATGTGTGCTGGCCTCTCACTCTTCTAGTAGTTGATAAGCACTTTTTATGGTAAAAATCCCTTCATTAGTTGCCCTCCAAACCATGACATCATCACCTGCATCCTCTGCTGGGGTACTAACGTCTAAAATATGTTTCTTGGTAGGATAGATTCCAGGTTCTGGTAGTCCCACGAGCCATCTTTAATCCAATCAGTCACCTTACTCACCTCCTCCTGTGAAGATAATAGACGAGTGCATAGCTCTTCCAGGGTTTTGTCGTGACAAAGCCAATGATCCTTGAAGAAGCTAACCGACTTGCCATTTCTTATATTCCATCTAGTCCCAACGTCAATGGCAGTCTTTTGCTGTGAGACAAATTTCCACAGAGCCGAGTCTCCCCTTTTTGCTTCTAACAAGTTCTCTTCATTATTCCTCATATATTTCTGGGTCAGAACATCAGCCCATAGCCCTGAATTGCCACTTAGAAGTCTCCATGCAATCTTTGTTCCACAAGCCTTGTTGAAGGAGGATATATAATTTTGTTCCACAAGCCTTGTTGAAGGAGGATATATAATTTCCTCAGCCCAATTCCCCCCATATGTTTTGGCTTTGTTAAATTTTCCCATTGCACAGGATGGAATCCATGCTTGCTTTGTCCATCTCCCCAAATGAAACTCCTTTGTAGCTTCTCTATATGTTGACAAATAGACGTGGGAATTCTTGCTACCATCATTGGGTATATAGGCATAGCACCAATCACTGACTTTGCAAGGGTTATACGTCCAGCTAATGAAAGAGTCTTAGCCTTCCAATCCGACAGTTTTGACTTCACTCTGTCGATTATGTACTTTTAACTATCAGTTGGTCTCCTTCCTCTTTCCATGGGCACCCCCAAGTATCTACCTATTTCTGTAGACATCTTCATCCCCGTGATTTCACATATCTTCCTTCTTTCAGAGCTTGGGACCCGAGGGGAGAAAAATATAGATGATTTATCTCTATTAATTTTCTCACCAGACGCCCTACAGAAGACATCCATGCATTCCATCATATTTTGGGCATGTTTCTCAGTTGCCACTCCAAATAGCAAAAGATCATCCGTGAACATTATGTGGGAAATGTCTGGACCATCCTTGGTTATTTTTATCGGTTTCCATCTCCCTTCTCTAACCTTATCACAGATCATGTGTGAGAGCTTATCCATGCATAAAACAAACAGAAGAGGAGAGAGTGGATCTCCCTGACGTAGTCCTCGCTTAGGCAAGAAGAATTCAGTTTGCTTTCCATTCCAAAGGACACTATACGAAATTGATGAGACATAGTTCATTATTAAATTGATGAAATCCTGTTGGAATCCAACCTCCTATAGAACCCTCCTCATAGAATCCCAGCTAATCTTGTCGTAAGCTTTCTCCAAATAAATTTTTAGTGCCATTAAGCCCCTCTTTCCTCTTGACTTCTTCATAGTGTGCAAGACCTCATGCCCCACGATTATGTTGTCTTGAATCACCTTCCTCTAATAAAACTTGACTGGTAAGGAGAGATGAGATCATTCATGACCTCCCGTAATCTGAGCACAATAATCTTTGTTATACATTTATGGTGGACCGTACAAAGCGAGATTGGTATGAAATGTGTGACCATTTCAGGTCTTTCCCTTTTAGGGATTAATGAGATTAACGTTCTATTGGCAGCTTTATCCACATTCCCCGAAGCAAAGGATTCTGTCACAAACTTTGAGAGTGAATTACTTAGAATACTACAGTTTCTCTGATAAAAGACTGGAGGAAATCCATCTAGCCCTGGTGCCTTATAAGGTCCCATAGAGAAGATTGCAGTTCTAATTTCTTCCAGTGTAGGAATGTCTCCCATCCATTGTAATATATTATTGTCAACAGGTGGAAATTTGGTCTCCGTGAGTAGTTGTTCTGATTGTATTTCTTCCCCATATATGGTTCTAAAGAATTCCCTCACCATATCCTTTAAACTTTGTTCCTCTTCAACCCAATTCCTATTCTGATCTTTGAGCAGCAACACCTTGTTCCTTCTCCTTTTAAATTGAGTTTTCAGATGATAGTATCACGTATTCCTATCCCCTTTTGTAACCCAATCTGTTCTTGCTTTCTGGAACCACTTCATTTCCTCTACTTTCAGAATTTGGTTAAGCTCTTTCTGCAACTCGCCTTCCAAGTTACATAAGAAGTTAGAGTAGGGGTAAACCGCGGAATTCTGAATTCCTTTTAGTCTTAACAGAACAATTCTTTTCCTTTTTTCCACCATTCCAAATATTTCTTTATTCCATTCCCCCAACTCCTTCTCCGGTTTCTCCAAGTCTTGATTGATGTCACTTTCTCCCCTCCAAGTATTACTCAAGAAATCTACAAAATTTTCATGATCCATCCACATGGCTTCAAACCAGAAAGGTTTTGGGCCTGTAGGACGTGTACCTGCCTCAAAAATTAGAGCCAAAGGATTGTGATATGAGAAACCAGTTCTCAGAAGTACCTGTATATAAACATGCGGGAGCGTGAGGAAGCATTGAGTATTAGCCAGAGCTCGATCAAGTCTCTCGTAGATCATTCTATATCCTCTGTTATTTGGGCCCTTCCAAGTAAACTTTGGGCCATATGACCCCATATCAGTTAGGCCACAGCTATCTAGCTTATCGGTGAACCAATTAATTCTTGGTTGGTTACATCTAGCTCCCCCCACCCTTTCTGATTGGTGAAGGATCTCATTGAAATCCCCTATACCATCATCCATGGCCTCAACATAGTGACTGACAGGTTCCTCAGTTTTCCCCATAGCTCATTCTTCATATTCATGTAAGGTAGGGAGTAAACTGCAGTGAGAATAAATTCTTCTCCTCTACTGTTTTGCAGTCCAGATGAAGAAATTGGCAGTCTTCCTCTAGTACTTGCACTTGAATTAAATCATTCTTCTAAACTACCACTATCCCCCTAGAGAGACCCACGCTCTCCTTCATTTTCATGTTATCAAACCCCATCCGCATCAGGTTTGAAAGCCTTGATTCATTACTGCATCTCGTGTCGACCAGAATGATCATGGACGGGTTTAAATTCTGCATCACAATTCTTAAGTTACTGAGCAGACCTGGATGACAGGCCCCTTTGGAGTTCCAAAATAGTATACTATCCATAACACTACTTGATTAGAAAACAATCGACCCAAAAGCTTATTGGGTATATTGTGTCTCTGGGATCCAAGTACCTCCACTACACTCTTCATCCAATTCCATATCTGGGCTTTTCAGCAGTGTACCAAGCCCAAATGAGTCTTGCTTAGAGACCATGTCCCCACCACCTCCACAAGATAGGCCTTCTATATTCTTCGGCTATTGCAGATCTGGGCCTAGGTTCCTTCTTTCTCCAATAGTGATGGACCCCTCTTCCACCATTGTTTGGTCCCTCCTTTCATTGTCCGCCCTTTCCCCCTCAGTGTTCTCTTCCCAAGTTAACCTCAGAACTCCTCCTTCTGTCCCCTTATCACAACTATTGTCCCTTGTCCTTTTCTCCACCCTTTTACGAATTGGACGTTGCTCCCCTACGTGTGTCGAAATCACTAACTCCCCCTTGCACTCTTTGCATTCCTTCCATCTTCTGACCCCACCCTCCTTTTTTACTCGTTCCCTCTCTCCGTATTATGTGGTTATGCTCTGAAAAATTCCTCGGTGCCTCCTCATTCTGATCCTATGCCACTATTGGGGCGTTCACTATCCCATTAGTGGTCCCATTACCTTCCACGTCAGCTAACACCCCAAAGCGTGAGCCCATGTCCTTCGAATGATTCACCTCCCCCTTATCCTCCTTCATCTTCCTTGGCCTCCTTCTTTTCTGGGCAATATGCCACTGTTCCTGCTTGTTCATCAGTTCCTGCTCCCATGTTTGCTTCTCACCCATCCAGTTTTGGTGTGCAGCATTGATCTCATTTTGTTGTTCAGTTTCTTTCCTCGTTGGACATGTGTCTCCTCTGTGGCCATATACCCCACAATTGGTACATAGCATGTGCAATCCTTCATATTATGAGAATCCTGACATTAGCTTTTTCCCCAGATCCACCAACACACAAATTCGTGCATAGTGTCCCCTCAGATGGCATGATGTGTTCATGTCTACTTTAATGGTCTCTCCAATTCTATTTCCTATCAATGTTAGAGCCTCAATATCATAATACTCCAGCGCCACGTTTGGCATTCTCACCCAAACTGCAACCTTATCTATATTCTCATGCTGAGGTCGGAAATTTGGTTCCCATGGTCTCACTGTTAAATAATGATCATAGATCATCCATGGACCTCCCGTTAGTGCATAAGCATAATCTTCCTTATTGGACAGCTCACCACATAGTACCCCTGCCCAATATCAATCAGATTAAGAACTCATTTCTTTGCCCACATGGACTATAACCGATAATGAAGAGCCTTGTATCCAATGTTCCTGCCAAGAAGTTTAACGATGACGGCTGTCCTCCACGCCTTATACAGTTTCTTCTTCATTTTTCCTGAAAAAGAGAACGTGGGAAAGTTTCTAGTCGGGTCTTCTATCATCTTGAAAGGTGGTTCCTCCCTCTACCCATCATGTATTCTATTAGGCGCATCCGACAAACTATCATCTGACATGTAATCATCTTCATTATTTTCTTCAGAAGACTCGCTCTGCATATCAGTTCCTTTTAGTTTATCTGCAAACGATGGTCCACCTGGGGTAAAGCTAGACCCTCTAGCTAACATCCCATTCCGGTTACTCTGCACGTAGCTTCCTGTATTTACTCTATCCCCCCCATTCTTGACTTTCTTTGCGCTCCTTAGATATTGGTCATCTTCCTCCTTATTCGGTGGAGGTGTCGTCAATGATGAAGACTGGTGTCGCAGCATTCTTGATTTTTTTCCTTTCCTAGACCTCTGTGTTCTTCGGTGAATCGAGATTCTAGCAGTTACTGCATCTATAGTGAACCACACTGTATGAACCATTAACCATATTGGTTTCATGAACTCCTTTCATAGTTTCTTTTTTTTTTCTTCCTTTGCATGTAACTTAATATCGTTGTTGAACTGTTCTAAATGTTTGATTGAATTCCGTTTTCACTCAAGAAAAAAAAATTCTCTATCAGCCACCAAATGAGACTGATTCAAGTCAAGTCGATGATCTACATCATATCCAGTAATTATTTATTGATGGGTCGTCCTTGGATGAATAGGTGAAATGTTCTCAATAAATTGAATTTAATTAAAAAAAAGATCAAACAGTTTTCTTTTACGAAAAGCTTGTGAATGTTAAAAATTAGTCAACAGTTTTCTTTTTAACTTTATGATGCCTGAATATAACTCTTCAGAGTGGTGGGAATGGAAGAAAAGTTACTTTGAAACCAAAGAGAAATGTGAACAGTTATAATCACAAAAGGGAGTGATGTCTCAATATATTTACGCATAAAGGTGAAATTAAAAGATGATGACGAGTTGGTTCCTTGACCTTTCCTATATGATCATGTGGATAATTTGCCTTTTGCTTGCAGAAAGAATGAAGAGTGAATAATAAGAAAAAGTGAAAGAGAATCAGAAAAAGAATGTTTGGTATCCATTTAAAGAAATATAATCAAGACTGGTGAGTGGGAACACTTGGAAGCTTCAGATGTGGTTTCCTCCTCATGATATTGTTGAAACACATAATAATTATAGAAATATGTTAAGTGAGAATTTGAGATAAATATCGGCCGTAGAGTCCAAAAAAGCTCAAGCCTCAAAAGCCTCATCTCGGTACTTATCCATGCTCCCTCTCTGTATAACTCATCATTAATTTTTTTTACAGCTTTACAATTTTACCCCTCACTAGTTGTTGTGAGGATTTGGTTCTCATAATATATATTAAATAGGATAAAATTTAAGAATAAATATTTTAGAGAAATTTACTGTTGAGTCCCACATAAGGGACTTATTTATCAAATGGTCCCAAGTTTTAAAATATTTATCAAATGGTCCCAGAGGTGTTGTCAATTTAGCTCATGGTGTTGTCAAGGGTTGTCACGTGACAACACCATGCGCTGCATTGACAACACCATGCGCTGTATTGACAACACCTCT
>JANTPZ010001359.1:0-22133 GCA_025593235.1 Vachellia pachyceras | reverse complement strand
AATGGAATGGAGTAACAGGACCCTATTTTAGAACTTTCAGAGTAATATTTTTTCTAGAAAAACTCTTAAAATAACATTGTTATAAGAGAAAATTTATACGACAAATTTGTCCATTAACTCTTTAGAAAATACTAATCCTTAAATAATATAAAATGTTGCCCCATCATGCAATATTCAAATAACAACTCGAATTCCTTTTACGAATAACTTTTACAGATTTTAAGATAAAATTTAGATTTTGGAATATAGCTTTTACGGATTCCAAGGTGAAACCTAGGTTTTGAAAAAGTGATATATTTAAGAAGTTTTGGCTTTTACGGATTTCTAGGTAAAAAATATGTAGGAAAAAAGAAAGAGAACAAAAAAGAAAAAGTACGAAAGAGAAATTTTATTAAAAGAGATGGTGTGATTTGACAAGAAAATAACTTTTCAAAACTTAAGTTTCAAACTGAGGTTTTGTATTCAAAGTAGATTTTCTAAAAAATGTGAGTACTTGGATAAAACTTAGATTTTAAGATAAAATCTAAGTTTTGAAATCAAACATATGTTTCAGGAAGTGAAGGCCAACAAGCTTTTTAAGTTTGGGTCTGTTCTTTGTTATTACGCTACACCCACATGTTTTGAAATTGAATTTTGTTAATTACAGGTAATTCATTAATCAAACACATTATGAAAAATGAAATTAATCCATAACCGGTGTACTTTTTTATTTTGAATAGGTAGTGTTTTAGATTTTGATTTGGGCATTTGCCCCGTTTGTATTTTTTTAAAAAAAAAAACTTTATGTTTCTTATTAAAAAATGTCTATATTATAATTTTTCCGTACTTTAGTCTTTTGAAGTTAAGCTTCATCTATCATTATTTTTATTAATAGCGAATAAAATCGGAAAAATAATTCATACTTAATTAAACTTACTTTAAAATTAAATTAACTTCAAAATTACAATTTTTTATAATAGAATGGATAAAAAATATATTTAATAAAAATGTAGTAATGGGTTGTACTTTAATATTTGACCAAGAAATAATCTAAATTAATTTTTTTTAAAAAAATAAGTGGTTGCAAAATGCAAGAAATTGAGAGACGGGGAAAACTTATAAGCTTGGAAGTTGCGTGCAAAATAAAAATTTGAGAAATGTGTAAGATGAAGGAAATTAAAAGAGAGATAGGGATGAACTGATGATGAAGAAAATGACAGAGAATGAAGGTGCGATGAAGCTTCCTATAAAATTATAAATGGCCAATTTAAAAAAGAAAAAAACAGTTCATATCACACTAGTACTTTCCATTAAGTAAGAATGTTTATGATGGTGATTGAGATCGTTTAAAAGTTTGTTTAAAAATATATATTTTACAAAATTCGAGATAAAACATATGTTTTAGAGAATAGATTTTAGATCCTACCTTTTTTATTTTTAACTTTATTTTCATGCAAATAATAACATTGATGTGTGTGTACCAACCGCACTAAAAAAATTGAACTTTTATAAATGTCATCTTATCTATTTGTAACGATTAAAACCACTATAAGAGTATGTAGTAATTGTTAGCAAAATTGCTGCAAAATCCATCTTGACAAGTTTTTTGGGATACTGGTTATTTTGTGCATTTCATTTTTAATTATATATAGTTGTGCAATTAACCGCTGCTACTTTGTAACGATTGTTATAAAACCGTTGCCCAAACTACTTCAAATGTATGCTATTTTCTTGAAAAATGCTACTAGCTATTTTAGAACCACTATCCAAACCGTTGCAACTCACAATTTTTTGAATTTGGCAACGGTTGTCAAACCGCTGCAAAGTACAGAATTTTGTAGCAGCTACATTAACCACTATAAATTCAAGATTCTTCAACTTTTGCATTGGTTTTGTTATACATAACCGCTACAAAAATTCATTACTATTTCAGTACTCCTTCCCATATGGCGCAAATTTGCTCCATATTTGTAGCAGTTTGTATCCACTACTAATCAGTGGGTAAATTTGTAGCGATTTGACTAATAATTGTTGCAAATCTATACTTTTGTAGTAAATTTTATATAATCACTACAAATGCACCCCTGCAAGTTATCCTTTTTTTCTTTTTGTAATGTTGGAAAATGTCAAAAGAATAATTATTAAATAATATCGTTTAGATGGAAGTGAGTTTATTTTCTACTTAGCTTCCAATTTAAACTTTCAGGTTCGATTTGTAGGTGAATCAAGATAATTTTTTATTTATGGCTTCTTAAAATAAAATGTTGGCAAAAGTTCAGGATAACTGAATATCAAAATGTCAATTTTTTTCCTTAAAAATATTTGCATGGGTTATAATAAAAATACATAGGGAAATAACAATATGCTAAAACCAATATTTCCTTAAAAAGGAATTAGTAAAAATATAAATTAGTGAGAAAGACTTGTACCTTTTACTTGAGGGTTGATTGATTGTGTTGCGTGATTGCCTTGTGGGGTTGTGTTGCTTTGCTTCTTACTCAAGCTGCGTGACTTGTCAAATGCATTGTATTATCATGTATTGTTTCATATGTATGGCGAAACCCAATTATTGTTTTTATTATTAAATACAAGATAACGATTTACTTTATTATTCAAATTTATAATTTTCTTAAAAGCATGCGGATTGAATATGCATATTAAGAGAATTTCTATCAAATGGTAGTTTTAATACAACTAACTTGACATGAAATTTTAGGAAAACTAATATATAGTTTTAACAAATAACTAATTTAACTAATTTTATTAATACGTGTAAATTCGTTATCCCTTGAATTCCTCTTGTCCAATAAAAAATTAGTTAATTTAACTATTTGCGATAAATGCATATTGATTTTTCTAAAATAATCTTCGTTTAAATCATTAATATCAAAAACTAACCATATTGATAAAAATTTTTAGCATGTGCAATCAGTAGTATTGTTTAAAAATAATTAAATCTATAGGATAAAGTGAATTAATAATTTACATGTATGACAAAAACAAAACTTGGAAAAATTAATATTTTAATCCTCCAACTTTTCATTCACTTGTAACTTAGTCACTCGAATATGATTCAGTGTGACTCAATTTCTAAACTTTTGATTGACTCAAAACTCAATCTTTATTTTTTCCAATTTTTAGGAATCTATCCTTAATAAGTCAGCTCATCGCTAAGTCATTCTATCTATTAATAAAAAAGTCTGATTTGGACTAAGTATCAAGGATAGCTTTCTAAAAGTTATGAAAAGATAGGCATTGGGTTTTAAATAAATCAAAAGTTGAGAGATTAAGTCACCTCTAGCCATCCTTGAGGGATTAAGTCACGCTTAATCATATTTAAGGGATTAAGTTAAAAGTGAATTAAAAATTGAAGAACCAAAATATTAATTTTCCAATCAAACTATTCATTGAACTTCTATATTAAGAACCAAGCTGAGTAATAATAATACTAAGTCGGTGTCACTGTGATATAATGGTATAAGCTCTCATTCTAAGAGAAAGTTATCATATTAGTTCGCTTATAACTTGAAGCAGTTAACTTACCCTTAACTCAAAATTTTGCAATACTAATAAGGTAATTAAACAATATCTAAATATAAATCACATATTAGTAGCCGCAAAATATACCCTACAAAGTTGCCAAAAAAACTATTATTTGATTTAAATAAAAATAAAAAATTGCTTAATTGCAAATGAGATTGCCATAGTCTTGAGCATAATATTAATTTCTAGATTATTCAAATGAGATTCATAAGATTTCAAAGTAATATCTAATACTTATAATATATTTGGATTAGTAATAGAAGTTAATTTTTCAATGTAATTTACGACTTACGTAAAGGCAATCAACAACTTTATTAACCAAGCATACCAATAACTTCCTTCTTTTCGCAATCTTCAGCATATTAGTTTATTACAGTTTCAGAAAATCTGGCCTGATTATTTTTAAGGCCTAATAGTTAATTTATTTTTTTGTTTATCCAGAGTATCCACCATCGACAGCAATGACTAATAGTTAATTAATTGAACTGAACAAACATTGGAATGCTTTCCTACAAATTTATTTTGGGCTCAAAAGTTAATTATTGTAGGCCTACTCCTATGTTGGGCCCATACAATTTGGCTGTGGCCCAAGTTGTGCTGTCACTTTAAAATCATTTTGCCTTGGCCCATTATCAATTTTTATCTCTTCTACATTTTCCATTTTGGGCCCAAATCATTTTCAAATAAATGGGCCTATCATGTTAGCCCATTTTCCCTCTCACATGTAAAGTTTTAAAAAATAAATGCTTGAAGGGCATGACCAAGTGAGTATTTGAAGGGCATAGTAGTCTTTTGATTGAGGTCCTTGCTGTCCTACAAGTTGTGCTGTCACTTTAAAACCATTTTGCCTTGGCCTATTATCAATTTTTTATCTCTTCTACTTTTTCCAGTTTGGGCCCAAATCATTTTCAAATAAATGGGCCTATCATGTTAGCCCATTTTCCCTCTCACATGTAAAGTTTCAAAAAATAATGCTTGAAGGGCATGAACAAGTGAGTATTTGAAGGGCATAATAGTCTTTTGATTGAGGTCCTTGCTGTCCTACAAGCCATTCTTTCAATGTTCATGCATAAATCTCCAAACCCAGCAATCTTGTCCCTCCATCTTCATCTCATATGGTTGTTACGTGTTTTCACTTCAAGACATCCATTAAATAACATAACATCCCTCTACCCCTCAATGTAAAAGTTAAATAACGAATTTATAGCTATTGAAAAGTTCATTAAATTAGTTATTTGCTAATCATATGTGTTAATTTTCTAATATACCCATTTTAATAGTTTGCATTTGATATTTCTTCATTGATGGAAAACCCATTAATACGTGTAATCAATAAAGATAATTTAAAAAAGAATTATCATTTTGAGAAACAAAGTGAACTAATTTTTTACATTTAAAACCAAAGCAACCCCATATTAGCTCATGTGTTTCAGACCGATAGGTTAGAACAAACACAAAATTAGTTAAGAACATTCCAAATTTATGAGTTTTCTACAATTAAGATATAAAACAATGGAAGAAATAGTCCCTCTCACCATTCCTTCGTCTTTCTAGTTTGCGATCCAAGATCAATGATGGGAAAAGAATACCTGTATAATAGATGAAGAATTAGAATATAACCTAAATAAAACTCACAGGGGTGACATGTCTCTTCTAACTGGTAAGAAGGGTACATTGATGGTCATGGTAAATAGTCATCTTTTAGTTAGGAAACTTCAAGAGTGATAATAGATGTCACAATAAACCCTAAATACATAATATCGATAATCATAATATAATAAAGTATCTAATACGATAACCAACCAGGAATGATGTAGCACAATAAACCCGTGGGTGATCAAAATGAACAGATAAGATTTGTTCAGCTGAATAAGACATGTGTCATAGATTGCAAAAAAAAAATCAAAATTCTCAAACAATTTATGAACTTTTTTGTGGAGAGAAATGGTTGATTCCATTTGAAGAACATAAATAGGAGAGTTGAGTTGTGGAACGATTCATGAGATGTTGTGCCAATACAATGAAAAGGAAAGTTCACTTTACTTGTTGTGAAGGAAGAGAGGAATAGAAAGAGTCCAAAAGGTAATGAATAGGATATAACCAATTGTTGCTACAAATCCTCTCAAATATAATTGCATGTCTTCCACGTACAGGAGATGCCAACCATATCTCATCTTAGCTACTTGGCCTTTTCAACACCAAGAAACACTCCTGCATTACATAAGACCTAGATAACAAATTGAGTTAATACCATTGTTACCAACGTATTGAGTTTAGTAGAAAAGGTTAATTCTTCACAACGTAGTAAATCACTATTTGCATTTCCAATAGGAGATGTGTTCACATTTAGTACCAAATAATACCTCAAGTAGTACTTTCAACGTTACTATATATGTACCATGCAAAAATGGTTTGGTCTGAGTTTAACAACTAGCTCATGTACTTTTTTCAATTTTTGGTTTTGTTCTATATACTTGAAATCAAACCAGATTCATATGAAAATAGAGGGATCAAAAACAATAATTTTAAACTAGAGGGACAAAAATCAAAATTCGATCAAACTGTAATAATTAATAATGATATTAACTCTAGAAAATTTATAGAGATTGAAAAATTGGTTAAGTTTGTTACTTGTAGTAAGTATGTAATGGATTTTCTCAAATATCCTGGATTATTTGCATTAGAAACAAATCTAATTAATGAAAGCCCCCCCTTTAGCATTTGCAATTACTAGGAATTCCTGGGACAAGAGTTATCAGTTTGTGAGATAAAATAGTTTCAGGTTTTATATTTAGAAGCAAAACAAACCTTTAAAAAGTTCCTGCGTTTTAGGCTAGAGGAAGCATATTTTTCATAAATACCAGCCTTCTTATATGCTATATTCATATTGATATTATAGCATCTTTATGATAATTAATGGTTAAAACAATATACTCTAATAACTATCAAAGACGAGTTTAATTGATAAAGAAACACGATTTATACCTTGTAAGGGTAAAGGTTGATAGACAATCTATAAGTTCTTTTGTTTAAAAGCATGGCATGTTTTTTGTTTATCAATCTGTTCTAAATTTTATATTGATGATGGCTCTAGAGGTACACTGTTATTTTGGTGACTTTGTGATTGAATACTATAAACCTGAGTTGGTTCTAACAAATAGAACTAAAATGAATTTAAGTTTGTTGAATCTATTGTATCAGGGTGCATTTTTGTGTTTATTTATTTATTTTTAATCAAATGCACTACATGGTTGAATTCTCATATGTTTATTAGAACGTTGATTTTTATTTTTTTTTCTTATTTTAAATTAATATTTTTTTCCTATGGGAAGTAGCTTCCTAGTGTATACTTATGGAAATTAAAAGTCCCTTGTTAATTTGAAAAAGTCAATATTTTATTCTTATTGGATGCCCCACTTGGAAATTTCTTGTTTTGGATCTTTTTAATTTTGATAGTATGAATTGGCTTGTGTCAACAAAACTATGATTGACCACATAAACAACAAAATGAAACAAAAAAAGAATAAAAAAATTGGAAATCATAATTCTGTTAGCCAAGTTGAGATGAAGTCATCATCCATTACTGAGTGATAAAATTCACATTTTTGAAAAAAAAAATTGAATGTTATGGCTTAAATAAACTATACCCACACAGGAGTTGACATTTTTTGGTACTTTTAATTATTAATTAATATATAATTCAGATTTTAAGATATTTCAGGGATGATTAATTTTATTACCACCATTACGGAGTCTTGGTGCTCAATTTAACTTTCTGACTATTTTATTAAAAATTTGACTTTTAAGAAAAGTTGAAATTAAGGTAGCCAATAATTAAATTTGCCAGCTTTTTAAAAAAATAATATCATTTACATAAATCATTATTTAGTTTTTTATTCTTTACAAAATAAATTTATGATTCATATTGGGGTTAGAAAATTCTTTCTCCTACACAGGATACATCTAATGATTGAGGCCTAATTTTCTCATTACTGCATTTTGAATTTCTTACTTTTATAATTTTTATTATTATGATTACAAATTTTCAGTAATTTATTTTCTCAAAAATAATTTCAATTTTTGACTAAACAAAAATAAAAATCAGAACGATTATGAACAGGCCATGCAAAACAAACTCATTCAGATATTAAGAATCAACATCATATCTTACAAGAATATGAATTTAAGTTTCGGCCCATTTGGGAACACGGTAGAGAAATAATTTTACGTAAACCAAAGTAAATGTGTGAAAAAAATTATCTCGTTTTACAAAAAAAATACTGTTGAACGTGTGTGCATTTGAACTCATTGTGTTGTTTTTTTTTACCTGACTCATTTTGTGTTGTTAAACACACTGAACATGTATGTAATTTTGGAACTTGACACAGCAAAACTATTTGTAATCAATAAAAACAAATACACACATGTGATAATAATTAAATAGATTGTGATCATCATTTCATAAATATCATTGAGTGGTTATAATTAATTATCTCAAGAACTAATAATCACTTTGTTATGGTGGATTTCATCACGAACCACTTCTTGCAGAACACGTTTACTTAGAAAATTTCAGAAAGACTGTTCCAACAAGAATGCTGCCAGCCACATTGAGATGGGGCTTTATATTCTTAAGCTAGCATTGGCATATTTTGGTGCTTGTGTTCGTATTTAAATTAAAAGAAACAGAAAAATCTTTAGCGTTTTATGCAGATTTATGTTTTGAAAAGTTATTAAATTATCAACACAAAATTTTGGTTGAATAATCTCTTGTATTGGAGCAGTCCAAAGACTTCATAGAAGAATTTTAGTTTTTGGGATATGAAGGGGAAAAAATGAAGTTACCATCTTTCTTTTTGTTTAAAACAAAGAGACGATTCCAGATCAAAGACCAGTTTGAAGAGAGAATCAAAGCAACAGAAGGGAAAAGAGCCTTCTTTTGAAATAGAAATCCCTGTACAGGAAAACAAAAAAAGCCTACCCATAAATTCTTATTCCTTCTCTAGTTCTCAAACCCAGAAAACAGAGTCCTCTGTGCTCTGTTTCTAAGCATCATCATCATCTTCTTCTACATTAGAACCTAGGAAACACCGATACTGACATATTGACCCATGATAATAAGCAACATGAGAAGAGATATAATGCTTAAATCATGTAACTTGATTTTGAAAGCAGCATCGGTGGTTCTTGATGGCGTTTATGTTTTAGTAGAATGTGAAGGATGATGAACCAGCAACTTGGGAGGCATTAGTTGACCTGGAATACTTGTTAGATGAAGAAGGGGAAGTGGAAGCGAAGTCGGCGGATCTTCGTCGGAGCATCTGCTTCATGCCGTCGGCGACACGAACAGCGGGGTTGGACTTGAACTTGCGACAGAAGGACATGTGAGCTTTGACAGCTTCATCCATGGCAGAGAAGGGTTTCTTGGCTCTGTTAACCTCATCTCTGACAGCTTCAGAACAGAGGCCACAGAGCCATTTGCCGTCAAATTTGGACTTGACTTGGGAGATGTAATCTTGGGTACAATCCTCTTTCAACCCACAACACTCACACTTGGCTGATTCAATCTCCATGGTTGCTCTTCTTGATCTTATTCACAGAAAGGCCAAGAAGAAGAAGAAGAAGATGGTGAGAAAATCGAAGCTTGTGAGATCAAAACATGGATTTTGTTTTGGATGGGGTTGTGGTCTGATTTGTTAATTTTTTGGGTTGCACTGTTTTGTTCTTTTAGGGATTGGTGGGTTTTGATGCTTCAAGAAGTAGGAAGCGTTTGATTTTGTTGGATGAGGTTGGTTTTTATGGAAACGGAGGAGGAGGAGGAGAGGAATAATAGTTGAGTTATGGCTACATTATATAAAATCTATATAAAAAAAATAATCATTTGAGAATATGTTTTATAACATAACATGGGTGAAAAAGTGGGGAGACTTATTCACTCTGAAATTATTGAAATTAAAAGATTAAAAAAAAGGTTTTTGCTTCTCTCCACTTTCCTTCCCCTTCATTTTTTTCTCCACTCCTCATCTTAACTGCTATAAATTTTAGCAGTCAAAATTTAATGTTGCATTAACCAAATACACTTTATTTCTGCCTTCTAATCATACTTAAAATTAGACAAATTTTCTCATATATTGCATGAAATTTTTAAAGAATTTGTACCATTTATAACTTATGGATAATGCAACTTATTTTTTTACTATGTATTGAAATATTATTTTTTTAATTTTCATCCCAAGTTTCAGCTTTATTTTTTAACTTTTTTTTTTGCCAAAAGCTTTTTTTTTTGGTTTAACTAGGCAAGTCATTGACTCATTGTACACATTGCATATGAAATATTAATAATAAATAAAGCCAATTGCCTAGTTGCTATAATGGCTTTCATATAGGGCTAGATTTATAGCATACGCATGAATATGAGTTTGAGTATGTTTTTATAGCTTTAAAAAGAAAGTGATAAATAGCACTCTTCAAATATTGTGAATACTATGAACTTTTAATAAGATTTCACTTTTTTTTTTATTTTGTTTCTCTTTCTATGTACAACATATACTTAGGCTACACGAAATCTAGTGGTTAGAAGCATGTAGATTAATTATATGTATAACAATATTTATAATTTTGTTGGTAACTTGAACTTTAATTTAATAGTGTTTCAGAAAAAGAAATATTATAGTATCTAAAAGTTGTAAAATCAAATTAAAAAAATAAAAGTATAAGTCGAATCAAAATGAAATGTTATGCAAAGCTAAAACACATCAAACTTATATATTGTATATATAATCTTTGGTAAAAGATATAATCTACTTTTTATGAGAAATTTTAAATAAAAAACAAAGAGATGAAAATAGAAAGGGTCAAATTAAATTCAATGAGTTAGAGCGTGTTTAAAAATCTGTTGGGAAAGTGATTTTACGCAAATTGACGTAAGTATCTAAAAGAAGTTTTATTTTAACTTGTGTGCAACGTGATCTTAACTTGCAAACCAAACAAACACTAAAATAATGTAATTTTAGAGGTAAATGGTGTATTTAAGTTTATATTTTAATGAAAGAGATAGGAGAGAGAAGAGTGCCATAATTTACTCCATGTTCTAAGGGACATGAGGCAGTGGAAAATAAGACAAAGGTGGTCGGAGGGCCCGCCCCCCAATCCAATTTTACAATCTTTTTTATTGATTAAAATATTCCTTTTCTTTGTTTTTTAATAATTATTTTTTTACAAATATATACTCTTCTTATTTTATTTGTACGACACTTCTAATATATTTTACATAAATGAAAAATTTAATCGGTGTAAATTGAGATCCGGCGCTTTACCCCATTTTATATTAAAAAATAAATCTTTAAATTCATTTACTGTACTTAAAATTTAATAAATTTTTAAGTTTATCCCTATTTAATATCTACAATAACACATAAGAGTAAAGTTAACGTATAATAAATTAAGTATACAATTGTAAATTCACATAAAAACTTTAATGAGGTGACTTATCAATATGATCATATAAGATATTTTCTCTCTATTCTATAAATACGATCATAGAATTATTGAATAAATAGTTAAATTTTTAAGTTGAGTATATCCTTAGGCTTTGTTTCAATTATACATCACTTTAACAAGAAAAGATAAAATAAAATATGAGATACATCAAACATAATTAAAAAACGGCAAGGTTTTCGTGTGTTTAATTCAAATTATATAATTTTTTCACAAGAATTTGTCCTTACCAATTAAACACAATCTTTATTGAGATTGAATGTGATGTTAATGTTACAACCAAGTTTCCAAGATGTTGTTGCCTTTCTTGTTTGTTATAAATAAGATAAGATGTGTTTTCAAGTTTTCATATTGAGAAATTGACTTAACATCTGAGAACAATTATAACACTATATTTTCAATATCTCAAGGAATAGAGTTTTCAAATTATTTTTGAACTCTCATTTCATTGCATCATAAAAATTCATATTCACTATTTATAATTCATAAAAACCCACCTCTTAAGAAATCGAACTCGTAATTGCAGGTGTTAATCACAATAATAAAAGTTGGTCCATCTAAAATTATGTTAAACTTTATATGTGTGTGAGTGTGTGTTCCATACCATTTTGTCAAATCAAGACAAATTCAAATGAGTCTTAATGGCAAGTTTGTTTGATTTACCCTTTATTTTTGGTTAGGCACATATATATCTTTCTATTCGAAACAATCTTTTTCGAAACTTATTAAAGTATTGTTGAGCAATGAATATGATACTTCTAATAGATATTGGCTCTATTTGGTTAGCCTGTTTGGGCAACCAAAAACCATTCATGTGCTTACCGAGACAAAATTCCTTTCACATATTTACCTCGGAATCTGTGTCCGTTCTCCCAATGGGCTATCCAAACACACCCATTCAAATATTAATCGGCTTATTACAATGATATGAGTAATTAACTGTTTTTGCTAAACCCAACTCCATTGGTGATTTACCATTTTTTTTATTCAATTAATGATTATTATTGTATTATATTCCTTCGTTCATTTCTCCTCTTCCTGAAAATTAATAAAAATAAATAAAATATATAATATGATATAATAAAAAAGGGTGAAAATGAAAGAAGCACAAAGCACATGGCAAGGCAGACTTGGTTTGTTTGTTTGATTATCTTAATTCCTTGAATGTTGAGTGTTGACTAAGCACTTTTGTCATAATGCCCTTATAGGTGTTAGTTCATGTGCATTAACTTTGCTTAATACCATCAATATCATAACTATATAAACATCCTAACTCTAACAAGAGAACAAGATTTAGATATTTTTTAATATTTCTGATATGTGAGTGTTTGATATTTCTGTTTAATCTTATTATTCCTTCAGCCGTTGATCCTTTATTTTAATTGAACTTTTGTCTTTACAATTTTTTTAAAGAAGGTCATAGTTAAATATCGTTTTTGTTTTTTTTTGGAATAATCTTGACATAAAGTTCTGAACTAACACTAAAATTGGCAAGAGACCACATAAAACTTTAAGGTTTGTGTTTTTAATAAAAGTCCATTACCATGACAGGTTTGATCCATTGTCTGATGTTAATATTTTTATAGTCTAGTAACATGAAAGCTTTTCAGTAGGTAGATCGAATGTTTGATCTCACTTATAACCTAAATGTATTAATGTTTGACCCTCTAATAAAAAAATAAAATCAAAAGTTCATTAAAAATCTCAAATTTAAGAGATTAAACCCATGTGAACAAAAAAAAAAAGCATCTTTAAAAGAACTATTTGTTTATTTGGAATCCACAGTTTGAATCTGAATAACTTTGAGTCTAATATAGTTTTGGGTAGTGAATGGCTTGTAAAAAAACAAAAGAAAAGAAAGAAGTTGACACAACAATAAATTGATCCCCATTTGATATCAAAATCTCATCTTTACCAAGAAAATATATAAATTAAGGAAAAGTCCTTCACTGATTGGCAGTGTCACCATCATGTTATAATAATATTTCAGTCTCTCAACTAATTTAATATATATAATGAAGTTGAAACAACAATAAATTGACAATTTGACTATACAACGCAGAACTTTATACTGTATTGCAAGTTGCAATAGTACAACTTAGTGGCTTAATTTCTTGACACATCCAAGACATTATTATATATTTCCTTTTTTCCCCTTTCTTGGAAACAAACTAATATTTTGATCCAAGATTCATAAAATTTGATGGTTCCCTTTCAATCTCTCAATAATGTTGTGTTTCAGTTATTAATCCTCATCAATATTTTGATCTTACAATGAAGAAATACATACACGTGCTCCTTACTTAAGTTTAGAAATAAATGGCAGTTATTTGGATTGGCAAAAAAAAAAACAATTCATGTAGAAGAGTTCAGAAAAAAAAATTAAAATTATATAAACAACCAAACAATAATTTTACTCTCTGAAAAACTCATTCAATGCAGCTTTGCCAGTTTGTCTTGTTAGCACATACCTAGATATGTAGCCAAAAATGATGAATCTAATCAGCAAAGACTCAGGAAACAACTCAACCCCACCTCACATTTGAACTTTTTTAAGTGTTTATACACACACACACACATATATTTTTATTTCTTTTGAAATAA
The DNA here is from genome assembly GCA_025593235.1 of Vachellia pachyceras. Lineage (NCBI taxonomy): Eukaryota > Viridiplantae > Streptophyta > Magnoliopsida > Fabales > Fabaceae > Vachellia > Vachellia pachyceras. Next base: position 8,510 of record JANTPZ010001359.1, on the reverse strand, counting down.
GAGAAAATTGGAGAGAGAAAAGTCACCCATTAGAAAATTTAACCAGTGGGAATTAATGATCTAAATCAGAGTATTGATACTCTGTACAAAACTTGTAGATTACCGATCCTATTTGCATGTTAAAAATATCGGGTCTTTTTCACTAATAAAATTTTCTATGAGGACTTCTTCTCAATTTTCCTAAAAAAGAATGGTTGCTGCTGTCTTGATTTTTATCAAACTTTATCTGCTTAAAACATTTATTTTGAAGAATTTAAGGGTTATTTCTCCACACTGATCTCATATGTGTGTAATTAAAATTTTTTAAGTACTTTTTTATTAAAAATATCAAGCTTAAAGTTGATAAAGTCTAATGTTATCCATAACTGAGTCATTTCTCTTGTAAGCGCCCTCTGCTTTTCAATTTAATTGTCAAAGGAAACAGAAAAGGAGAGTCTTCTTTCTCTTTGTGGTTGAGAAAGGAAGTTGGTTGGTCAGATCCTTTCTCCTTTTCATATTGCAACCTGAATTCTTGCATTCAAGAACTAACATCATAAAATATAATTAAACAACTTTATAAGAAAACATATAGTCCGAGATTTATAAAAAAGAACATATAGTCCAAGAAAGATTAAAAAAAAAAGAGGAAAATAAAAGATAGAAAAGCTCAAATTTATCCAAGGTCAACCCCTTTCTCAAGGGCTCCATGGACTTAAACTTCTCCGGATCCAAGCCGTGTGGGATCCTTCCAAGAGGTGGTGGTTGTCTTACGTGCATTACTACATTTCCAAATTTGAACCCGAGACTTTTGATTAAACTGAAACAACTCTGGTCAGTTGATCTAAATGCATAATGATTATGCCACTATCTTTTTAACTTTACTAATTCAATTAATATACTATTTAGTGCATCAAACTTAAAACCAAGAGTTTTGATTCTTCATGGGACAAAAATGATTCATATTTTATTAGTTAATACAGACTAATGCATTAAATAAACTGAAACTTAAGGGATTAAGGGCTAGTTTGGCAATCATTTTTGAAATCTAGATTTGGTTTCAAAACCTAGGTTTTAACTCAAAACCGAGATTTTGTCCAAATAAAATTTTTTTCCCCAAAAGCCATTTTGGTTACAAAACCTCAGTTTGAAACCTAGGTTTTCTCTTTCCTACTTTTTCCTCTTTCCTACTTTTTCTCTCTTTCTCTTTCTTACTTTCCTCTTTCCTATCTACTTTTTTACCTCGGAATCCGTAAAAGCTAATAACTTCCCAAATATAAGGGCTCGTTTGATAGCCCAGATTACAAAACCTAGGTTTCAAAACATAGGTTTGAAACCTATGTTTTCTCTTTCGTACTTTCTCTTTCATACTTTTTCCTCTTTTATCTTCCTACTTTCTCTTTCTTTCTCTTTCTTACTTTCCTACCCACTTTTTTACCTTGAAATCCGTAAAAGCTATAACTTCTCAAATATAAATCACTTTTCAAAACCTAGATTTTACCTCGGAATCTGTAAAACTTAGGTTTCAAACTAACTTCCCAAACAAGCCCTAAATCACTTTTCAAAACCTAAGTTTTGCCTTGGAATCAGCAAAAACTATTTTCCAAAATCTATTCTCCAAAACCTAGGTTTTGCCTCAGAATCTGTAAAAATTATTTTCAACTTTACAACTAAAATAAGAGTAAACTTGAAGGATTAAAATACTAAACCTAACTTTTTTTTCCCATGAAGATGTCCAAATGTTTGATTGATTACAGAGAATCCATTTTCTTTGCAGTGTGATCTCCTTTTTGGGGTGCGTGACATAAGACTGACCATCCTTTAGCATCATTGAAAAGGAAGCAAATAATAATTAGAGGATGATGCACTTACCGTTGGATTCTTTGCTGGACTTTAGTTTTCAGTCTCCCTGCATGCGTGCTTGTCTAAAGCACCTTTCCTTTCTGCAAATGTTGCTTTCTCCTACACAATGATTTATCTAATGATCTTCCTGATTCAACCTCACATGCCCATATCTCTAATTCTTTACTTCTGGACACGTGGAGCACTCCGATTGGCCACCCCATTGCCACATCAGCTCAGCCCGTGAACCGTTTTACCACAATAGGATAAAGAAAAGGGGTCAAAGGCAGGGTAGGTGCATGTTGGAGCCCTAAAGGAAAGGTGCACATGCATACAAGGAATCAATAAACATCAAAATGCAAACCAAGAAATTATTACGTTAATTAATTCCATTTACCACATACAAATGATCAAAATCAATATTAAAATATAAAATTTGTAGCTAGTTACTAATAAAATGTTGGTTTATGTGATAAACGGCTTTACCCTTATAAGAAAAAGAATGCAAGTACAAATCTAAAAAAGCGTGATTGTTAAAATCACTACCAGAAAAATGCCAAAATGACTTTTTTTCGTCGCTAAAACGAGGATTGCTAATATTTTATGTCGTTAAATAGAAATTTTCTGATACAAAATAGTCATTTAGCAATGGATTTTTCCGTCGCTAAATGACATTTTTCTGGTAATGAATTTTACACTCTACATGATTAATCTCAAGACAAAATGATATTGGAATACATTTCACTAAATAAAAATGAAATTTGTAGCAAATCATATTATTTATAAATCATAGACAATAAGATTGATTCGTCTTAAAAACTTGGTACAAATTTGAAGGAGACAATATAACATGGGTGCTTTCCATTTAGGGACCAAATTTGGAGGTAGCATATATATCCTTTTATCACTAATTTTCATTGCATGTTATGTTGGAAGTTTGAAGCATTCATGTAGGTTTTGGGGTTAGTCCAAGATGGTAGCTGAAAACACCTCATACTATAATAAGTGAAATAAGGTTTTGGGCTCTTGTCACTATAAACACCTCATGTCACTTATTTGCTCTAATCAGATAATTTTTAAATTATTTCTCATACTATAAATGCTATATTATAAATCATGGGCTCTTGCATTCAGACTTTGAACTTTAATGTAAACCTACTTCACATTAAAATCAAAATGTCATGAAATGGTAGAAAATCATATAAAGTGGTTCAGACAAGTTTAAAGAAAGTTATTAGATGCGTTAAAGGTGAGAAAGGTTGATCTATCAATATGAAATCCTATAAAAAAAAGTAGAAAATGACCCAAGAAAATGGTCAATAAGGTTATTGAACAAATTTTTTAGTTAATGATATATTTAAAGATTTGGTTGTTGATAAATAATAATGACACGATGCAATCCATGTAATCAATCTTGCCTAGAAAAATAAGGTTTGTACATTAAAGGCTCGTCAGCAGAGATAAGTGTCCCTGTGAATGAGTAAATAAATAAATATAAATAAAAGTGGTTAGGCTTATCACAATGGGCAAAAAGTCATAATTGAATGCGTTAATTAGACTTCTCAATTCCTAAAGAAGGTAGCATTATTAGGACCACAATATAATTATTGGTGACCAACCCACTTTATTTTTCAAAAAAAAAAAAAAAGTGACAAACCAACCCACGCATTAAGTTAAGCTTATGAAAAAAGTAAGTTGACAAACTTTACCTAATTTGAGTTTGGCTCTAACTCTAACATCAACCTAAGAATTTGATCAATTAAAGGGAGTTGCGATCAATGCAATTAAGATAAATATTGAATCTATGTGGCTAGCAATGAAATTAATAGACACGTCAAAGTGTGTGTGTTCTATCTTAGCTATAAGCTACACACACAATAACATTTATTTTTTGGAAATTTACAATCAAGTCTCAAATAGAAGAATTAATTAACAAAAGGTCTTAAAGATTCACAAAATTACCATAAGGTCCCAAGAGTAGCTGATGAAGTTGTTAATGAAGGCTGGTAAGGTTATTAATGACAACCTCAGCAACTACTCCTAAGATCTTATGATAATTTTGTGAATCTTTAGAACATTTTAATTCTCTTATTTGGTACCTGATTGCAAATTTTCATTTATTTTTTGGCCTGCAGCATATCAGCATATGTGATATTATTGGCCAACCGAACAGGCCAAGCATGAATAGGACACATATAGTCCCAATATAAAGAAACTTTGCAAACAAAGATGGAGTGAGCAATTAGAAATCTCATTCTATGAAGTAGTTAAAAGTCCTATCTTAATGAAATAATTTATTTAGTAAAACATTTTAGAAACTAAAAGGTAATAACAAAAAGTTCTCAAAAATCTTTTTGTTCTAATAGTCTTGACTGACATATAATTTAATCCTCAGTGCAACTCAGTATCTATATTTTTATTCGATCAGGGTAACTAGCCTCTAAACTTTAACTTATTGCAACTTGGTCTTCATAATTTTACTCATTATAATTTAGTCCTCAACATTTATTATACACAATTTTGTTTTCTACAACATATGATTAAATTATAAAATGGATAAAACTAAAGCCAATAATTGTAGAGAATTAAAGATAAGAGATTAAGTTACAACTAAATCCACATGATAGGAACTGAGTTGCATCAACTCAAAAAAATTATTTTTCCCTAATTCATAAAATAATGACTGTTTATCTTCTCTATAAATACCTACCTCATTTGATTATTATAAAATACCCTCCCTCCCTCTCCCACTCAGTACAAACACACATGGATGTATAAAATTTGATTGTATTCATATCATGTGACATGCCCAGTCTGATAAGGTCTCGGATTGAAGTAGAAAGAAAAAAAAAATGATACAAGAGACCAAAATCGCTTATGGAAACTATATATTTTGATAGGGAAGTTTGAGTTTTCCTTGTTCTGGCACATCAAAGTAGGAGAAGCAAGAATCATTCGACACTCTCAGAAATATAACTGAGTCAGTTCGTAATTCTTTAGGTCCGCAGACAAAACTTTTTTATCCATCTGGAGATCGTAACTCAGTTTATAAGAGAATATAATATACATCATTTTATTACAAGAGGTCTTTGGAAGTATATTCTTTGCACATTCAGTAAATGAAAGGAAGTGCACCTTAACTACAATCATTTTACCAATTTCAACAACAAGAGCATTTAGTCTAATCATCCAATGCTTCCTCGAAATAGTTTCTCCACTTGTTTTTTTTGGGGGGGGGGGGGAAGGTATCATAATGTGTAAATGTGAAAGTTTTGAGTTTAATGCTTGTTTTGCATGCAATGAAGTGGAATGAGTATACGTTCTCAAAAACCATATCCTAAAAGCTAATTGTTAGATTTGGAGAATCCAAGGTTAGAAGACTTCTCTTTCAAAGAAAATCACCAAATATGGGACTCATGACATAGTGCTCCTTGAAGTTATATCTGCACAAGTGCCTTTATTTAAATTGGGGAACTACTCCATTTTTGTTCTTTAAAGAAGCTCAAATGTAGCATAGTTGTGTTACTATGCGAAGGGTATATCAGCAAGAGAAGCAATTCTTTTGTTTGTTGTCTGCATTCTGAAACAATAATGAAACTTACTCTTTAGATGAGAAGGGAGAAAAGTTCAAAGAATCTGACTTTTAAAGTTTTCTTAATTAAGGCCAAGCAACAATATCATAACACTGAAAGTTGAGTTTAAGTCACACTAGACAGAAATGAATAGACTCTAGAAAGAGAACAATTCACTCAATAATTTAGGAGATGAAATTAAAATCTCCGACAACAAACCAATCTAAGTCCTCAAATGTTCACTCTCACATTTTCCTTCTGTCCATACCGTCAAAAGTCTAGCTAAGCTAATGTTATTTGGCAAAACATGAGAAGCAAGCTAAGCCAAGAAGTTTAAAATTTTGTGAGGAAAGTGAAACTAGGAACTTTTTTCATAGAATTAACATTTTAGTCGGTTTACCTTAACTAATTTTGGTTTTTTATAATATTTTGTTTTACTTCATCATAGAGAGTTCTATACATTATACTTTTAATATTTTATAGTGACACCAGAGCACTTAAAAACCATTAATTCCCATGTAGGCCATGTCATCAATGATAATATGATAAAAAGATTTCTTGTGAAGACAAGACAGCATTGAAAAACTAATATTCTAAACAGAATTTAAATAACATGACTAAACTTTGAATGGCCAAAATAGAATAAAATAAAGGGATAAAGGATTAAAACGTGTAATTCACTACTCTTAAATATTGTTAGCATCAGTGATCGCATGACATTACACTATTTCGTCCGAGATAGATTGCAGATTGAGCCCCTTTTTTAGTCGATTATGTTTTATAGTCTGTTCCAAGTCAGGAAATGTTTAAAAAATGTCACTAATGTGATGGTGTGAAAAGGCAAGCGACAATCAAACAGAAATCTTAATGAAGTTATTGATTTGATCGTTTGGTTAACAAGCGTTTTAAAGATTTGGCTGTTAGTGTAATACAATGTCTCCATGTGATTCTTTTTACCAGAATAACATTATGTTAATCATGTAATCGACTTCACCTAACTAGTGGAGAGAGAGTTTAATAATTTCAGGTTTTCAATGTTATAAATTTGCTTATATATGCTAATAATCCGTTGTCGAGACTTCAGGGTTCAATTATTTCTCACACGAAGTTGGGAGGTTGCTTCTATATCCAAAGAAAAAAAGTTAATTAATGATGTTCACATGGCAAACCACATGCATTCTCTTGCACTTACCCTCCAAATTAACTGTGGACTCTTTCTTCTTTTTCCAACCTAACCACTTTCCTGTATTAATCATTTGGAAAATTTAAGGAGCTGCCCCAACTTTTCAAGCTTAAATAATAATTAATCAACACACTTTATTATAGGAAACCATGAGTGGATAAGATCCAATACAGAAAGGTAATTAATAATAAGCACAAAACTTCAAATCAATCATCACATGAATATTTTTGCTTTAACCTCTTTATCCATCATTATTATCATTCTTATTGTCTTTCAAAAGACACAAAGGCAGTTTCAAGCATCGAAAAACTCTATTTTTTTGGTGATTCATTGTTTTGTCAACTCTCAAATTTTCCAAATGAATTTTTTTGTTTTTATTTCAGGTATTCATAAGTTATAATTCATCCAACTTATTCTATAATGGCTTAACGTCTATAATGGCATTTATAGTTATCACTAACAAAGTTATAACATCGACAATAAATTTGACCTCACAATTTTTTAGTTACAAGTGAACTTCTTAATAATTGGATTAACGTTGGTTGACAATTCATTCAAATTATTTTATTTCTTAATATGAATTGTTAAATATTAAATTTACCATTTACCCAGCAAGTTTGTTTGGGGTAAAACTTTTTAGTAAATCTGGCGGAATTTAGTAATGCATGCCATGTCACCATGTGTTAAAAAAATTTAGCCAATTACTTTACAAATGAACAACTTTGGATAAATTTCACTTGTTTCAAAACGTAATAATGAAAATCCACCACAGATGTGATCCATCTCGAAGACTAAAATCCTCGGATTTTTCTAGAAAGTAAATTCTTTTAATTTAAAAAATTAGAATGATTTGTCCTCTTCCTTCTTTAGAAAAATATTTAAAATTACAGCATCTCCTTATTAAAAAAAATAATTGACAAATTTCTTCAAGGGTCACATCAATTTCTTCTATTATATAAATAGCTAATTAAAAGTTTAAACAAACAGTATTTTTAAATTTTAGTTCAATATTTCGGGTAAAATAACCTTTAATATCATATTACCTATTTCATTTCGTAAACTATAAATCTAATTTCGTCTTAATGCAGAAAAATTAATAACATATATTAAATGATAAATATAAATAATTTTTATTACAAACAATTATAATTATGACAGTTTTCATTATATAAAAGTTCAATCTTCATATAAAAAACCCTTAGAATATGAATGAAAAAAGATAAAAAGATGGCAGTCACCTTTCTACCATTAATCCAAATAGCAACATAAAAATTATTGGTTGTCTGTTACAGTGGATTCTTATACATAAGAGGAATTACTATAGCTTTTTTAATAATTAAATTTTTTTAGACCCTCCCCGCAGTATGGAGCTATTATGCTTTTAGGAACTTGGGAAATCGTAGTTAACAGGTAACCATAATCTTCTATTCGTGATGAAACTTTGAAGTCCGAGTCCGATGAAATTACTTTTTTTAATATGATTTATAGTTTATAAAATAACTTTATAAAAAAATTTTATCGGCTTACGAGAACATGATTTTCTTACATCAAACAAGCTCTTTATTAGGTGGGAGACACAATTTCTCACATCCCTACTGCTATTTTTATCGTACCATTCTTGAGCATTTGGCTAGTTTGAAAGCTATTCTTAGAATAGCTTTTACAGATTCCGAGGTAAATTCTAAGTTTTAGAGAATAGATTTTGGAAAAATAGTTTTTACAGATTCTGAGGCAAAACTTAGGTTTTGAGAAGTGATTTATGTTTGGGAATTTATTAGCTTTTACGGATTCTGAGGCAAAAAGTGGTTAGAAAAGAAAAACAGAAAGGATGAAAAGTAGGAAAGAGAAAAGAGAAGTAAGAAAAAGTAGGAAAGAGGAAAGAGAAAAAAAGAAAAAATAGGAAAGAGGAAAGAGAAAAAAAGAAAAAAGTATGAAAG
>JANTPZ010001357.1:0-28319 GCA_025593235.1 Vachellia pachyceras | reverse complement strand
CGCATCCCCCAAACAGGAATATTTTTTCCAAGCACTTTCACAATCAATGACTTTTTCCATGGTGCACACCATCTCTCGTACTCATCCCTTGTCACCACAAGAGTTGGGATCCGATGTTCTCCTTCTTTTTCGGCAGAATCTGCTTCAATGGGAGTTTGGTCATCTGCTTCAGCAAAGAATTCCTGGAGGCTATCTAAATAACTTTGCCACGCGTCCTCAAATACTGAGCATCCTCTGGAGTCAAAGGCACACTCCTTTGGTGTAGCATCCAGAAGCGAATCTCTGTAAGAGCGATTCCCCCCGGAGTCCTTTCATGAGCTTCGAAGGTGGCTCCTGCGATCGGCTCCGCTTGCTTCATCTTTTTGTTTCGTTCCCGTCCGTCACCTTCCTCCATCGTTACCTTCTCTGCTCCCTCTCTATCAATCGCTCTCATCACACAGTGCAAGGAGAATTCGGAGTCTTCGTAATGAGTGGAATCGAGCGGTGAAGCCGCCAACGTTGGAGCGCCGCCGTTCGGTGTGCTTCGAGTTTGCTCTATCTTTCTCTCTCAGTAAAAACCCTATTCTTCACTTCCCCTTCTGATTTTCATGGTGTAGGGAGAGAGATAACCTCTGATACTGAGGTATCAGAAGAAAGGTGGACAGTTGTACAAGTGGATGGTGCTGCTTGTCTCACATCCGGCCAAGCGAGCTGTGGGGGCATTATAAGGGACCAACAGGGTGTAGTTCGTGAGACCTTCTTGCTGAACATTGGAGCAGGAGATGCACTTTTTGCTGAACTTTGGACTTGCTGTGTGGGTATACGTCGTGCTTGGGATGGTGGGTTCAAAAAGGTTATAGTACAGAGTGACTGCCTCGAGGCAATCCAATTAATAAAGGAAGGAGCAAACGATCTACCTGCACATCATGAGCTTATCATGCTAGGCCATAAGATGCTCAGTAGAGAATGGAGTATAAAGATACATTACTGTCAACGAGATCGAAACCTTGTAGCAGATTCCTTAGCGAAGGAAGCATTGTCACGTACACCTGGGCTCCACTTTTTGCCCTTACAAGACCCTCTTTTATTGGTACCTTCTAGTATAGAGTAGATTTATTTTCATTCTGTATCAAAAAAAAAGGTGAATCCAATGGTTACCAAAAAGGGAAGAGGATGGTGCGAATGGAAAATGAGAGATTGTGGATGAATCAAAACGTGTATTACATTTATTATCATTAATTGTAGATTGATTTTGTATTTATTAGGTTTCCTTATTTTTCTTCTATATAAAAAAAGGCATAATCTCTATTCATCTTTTGTGCCTTTTGCCTGTAAACAATGGCTTCTGTGAAGATCACTGAGATGTTTGTCATTCTTGTTCTTCTTTTTCTCACTGCTGGTAAGCACATATAGCTTTCCGATAAACCTGCTTTTGTTCGTTTGTGTCTAAATAGTTTTCTATATTACTTCTGTTCTTTCAACATGTAATTAACTTACATATTTTCTCACATATTATACAAAATTTTAAGGAATAAGGAGTATTGTTTGCACCTTAATTTTTATGAAAGTTTAGTTGAAAAATATAAGTCTAAGATTTTTATTGGTAATATGTTGTTATATAAAATTAATAAAATTCAAATTTATGTCTTTATGATCAATATAATTTTCAAACTGATACTTTTTACTAATTTTCTGTAACTTATATATATATATATATATCACTCACTCACATATATAATATAAACTGCCATTTTTTTATACAACTATAAAATGCTATTATACTTTAACGAATTAAATAGGAAAAGATTTTGTTTAAAATTGCGGATATTTTTTTTTTTTGCATTTTCTTGAGTGACTACTCACTCGTTATTTATGCAATTTTTTAGAAAATTAAAAAATGAAATAAATCAGTTAATAATAACATATATTTTAAAATACTTATATCTATTATTATATTATATATAAATTTATAAATAAAGTAAATTAATTAAGAAAAAATATATCAATTAATTATATTTCTTTTGGCTAGTAATGTATTCCTTTTATGCCCCTGATATGGGTTTGATATGACAAATTCCAGGCATAGGTGGGATGGTTGTAAAGGGACAAGAAGAAACACCAGGGGAGTGCCCTCAGTACCTGCTGCTGCCTGACTGCAACGACGCTAAATGCACAGGCGAGTGTGGGACCCATTTTGCCTTCGCTACCATGGGATACTGTATGGACGCTCACACATGTGAATGCTTCCTCCAATGTGGAACTGGAAACTGAAGATTATTATTTGAGGGCACTCCCCTGGTGAAAATTAAAAATTAAAAATAAATTGAATCATAATTGTAATTTTAAATGTTTACAACTTAAAAAAGAATTTTTTATGTATTTATTATAATTTTAATATGAATTAAGGACGCTTTGCCTTGGCTAATTCCATGGTTAATTTAAAGACGAAAATTTTCCTTCAGAAATTCCGTGGTGAAAATTTCTAACAGAACTAGACATGGAAAAAATTTCGTGACAAATTTTGTTAGGCGTTCAAAGTTTTCTTTGTAGAGTAATTAGGTAAGACCAGTGAAAAGGAGCATGTCACTTGTCAGAATCCTACTAATCAGATAAGACCTTGTCTTAAATTAAACAGTGTGTCAAACAGATATTGTATCCATTTGGAAACGCAGTAAAGTAGTACTTTTACGTTAGCCGAAGTTGATATATAGAAGAGATTATTTCGTTTTACAGAAAAACATTGTTGAATGTGCATTTGGATTTTACCAAACGGGTCCATAATCAATGACTTTAAGAAGAAAATCTCAGAAATTAATTAGACGATCACCATTCTATTCAAGTCCAACCACATTTGTTTAAAAGCAACCTCTCAGAAAGTGATTTTCGATCTCTTTTCAGTTCATATACTTCAGACATGGATTCCATGAAGAGCTGCATCAAGATCTTCGTCATCTTCGTACTTCCCTTTCTCACTACTGGTAAGAACATATTCACACTCGCGCGCGAGCGCAGTTTTATTAGTTTCCACTTTCTTTGTTTGTATTTGTTTTTTTAATATAACAACATATTTGACCATTTGAAAATACGATAAAAAAGTATTTTTACGTAAGCCGAGGTAAATATGTGGTGAAGATTATCTTGTTTTACGAAAAACACTGTTGAACGTGTGTTTAACTTCTGAAAACGTTGTTTAATTTCAAACAAACCCATTTCACATGAGATAAATTAATCCGATCAGTGGTGGGTTATCCTATGGCTGATTATAATTAAGAATATAAATGAAGTAACTAATTAATTTGTTTGACTAGCTAACTCAATAAATGTATTAAAAATATAAATGTAAAATATAAAAATTAAAAGTATGTGGGATAGTTTAATTCTCACCTAGGCAGGTTAATATAGGTTCTCTTTCGTGAGTCTCCAAGGATTTTGGAAGGATTTGGATGCCCTAAAAGAATTCATTGTACTCTATCTGATATTTAATATTAGATATACTTTATAATTTATTTTTATTAAAATTGATCTTATATATATATATATATTAAAGATTATATGAGTATTTCTTTTTGTTGATTGATAATAATTGACTAGCTTTGCTCTTCTCCCTTAACTGAATGTGTGTGGGGGGGGACTTGAATTGAAAGTGAAATTATAAAAATTACATGTTTAAGTTTAGCAAGATAAAATCCAATATAAGAGTTTTTTTGGTTATAAAAGTGAACCATGTAATTCATGTATATTAATTAGATTGTGCTTAATTAATTGGTAATACGTCACCTTGTTGTACTTGTTCGGTGCTAAAGTTTATTGCCCTGTGTGTACACATATATTGGGTCCGTTTGAGAACGCGGTGGAGAGTTGCTTTTATCATTTACGAATGTGAAGGAAATTATCTCATTTTACTTAAAATTACTGTTGAACGCATATTTAACTTTTCTAAACATGATTTCAAATAAGACTATTATGAATATAATGTCGTGAAGATGATATTTTCAAACGGGTTAGAGATTTCTAGAATGTAATAGATCTAGACAAATCTTTTGTGCTTGAAATTGTCATATATAGATTTTGATCAAAAAAAAAATTGTCATATATATAGCAATATTTGTAGATTATGTGTATCCACAAAGTTCCCAAATCGCAATTCACCAAAGCTTATATTGTAGCCTTTTACTATTGTGAGATATGGACCAAGCGTCCAAAACTCAAAAAGAACCAAGCTTTATTGACTAATTAAAACCTAATCCCAAGTATACTCTATACGATTCTGTAATAATATCAAAGTCACAGATGGAAAAAAATAAAGTAATAAAACGCACGGAAGATTGATGGGATAAAAAAAAATCTCTAAACTTATGAGCAAATGAAGGAATAAAAATACTTTAAAATTACAACAAAAATCATTGCCCATGTGGAGAGAAAATTAGATGAGAGGATCCAGGAAACAAATAGAGATCAATTTGCCATTAGATGAGAGGATCCAGGAAACAAATAGAGATCAATTTGCCTGTGATCTTGTGAATTACACAAGTATCCCTAGGATCACTATAGAAAAACATGAAATTACTGATGGAATTTAACATGGTTTCTGATAAAATTTCAGGTTTGCTACAAAATTTGCCATGAATCAGAATTACCGATGGAATTTGTTCTGATGCTAAATTTATCGTGAAAAATAGGATTAATGATGAATATATATATATATATATATATGCTTCTGCTCTTGATTTACAAATAAATATATATAATCCCTTTAAAATATTTAATTTTAACAAACAGCATTCAACTTAAAAGCTACCCCAAAATGTGATCTCATTTTATATACGGATATACCTATTTTATTTATGCTTATTCTTCTTTGGTTGGAATATACCTAACCTAAAACCAAATGCAAATGGGGTTGTTATATGAATAAAGTGAAATAGGAGTCCGCTGGCAAAAAAAAAAAAAAAGAAATAGGAGTCCATAGAGGGAATTTTCTCCTTTTATGATTGCTTTTCAGAGAGTTGATTTCTTATCTATTGGGTTCTATTTTTCTTGAGAGATTTATTGTAAGGTCCTATAGAAGGAAATTATTTATAAAAAGATCTTAAGAGGTTGCCAATGATAAGCCGATGAGCATCATTGATAAGTGGAGCAGCTGCCATTGACAACTCTTATGACCTTTTTATAAATAACTTCCTTCTATATAATAAATCTTCCATTTTTTTCCTCCTACACCGATTTTGTTGTATAATGTGATCGGAGTCTATATACACCCGATCCTTCACCTTCTATATAAACCCTCGTCGATGAAGTAATAAACAAGGCATAGTTTATATAAACGCTCTACAATTGTCTCTCTTAGGGTTCTCATTTAATTTCTCACCATATCATATCCTTCAAACATTGGTTCCATGAAGATGAACAAGACATTCGTCATTTTGGTCCTTCTCTTTCTCACTGCTGGTAACCATAGTTTCTAACCTGCTTTTCTTTTGTTTTTTTTTATATCTAGTTTTTAACCTGATCTGGTTCGTTTTTAATCAATTTCTACAATCAATATATATATATATATATATAGCTGCAGTAGTTGAGGTGGTAAGAGCAGAAGCTTCAGGCAAAGCTTGTTTCAAGCCATATAACTTGCAGGGTTGCACCGATGATCTCTGCAAGAGGGAATGCCAGAAGATTCATGGCAGCGGCGCTAATGGAATATGTCCTCAGGGCAGCACCACCACTTGTCTCTGTTCCTACGCTTGTCCTTAATTACTCTCTCTTTCATTATTATATAAGGTGAAAGAAATTTACTATAATGGTACTATCTAATCCATAACTATATATATATATATATATGGTTATGGCAAAAAGTTGTATACGTTTATAATAAGGATGCATATATATATATATATATATATATCGAGATATCTGATATATGTATATTCAGATAGTTATTTACAATCATCTTGTTTTCTATACGATCAATGTTAAAGGTTTGTTTGTTTTTAATTACCTTAAAATTCATAATTTCAGTTAGAGAGATAAGTTATATATATATACTGTGCTTGTTTGATTTGCATGTTCAAATCACATTACACACAAATGAAGATAAAACTCATATCACATACTTATCTAAAAATCCGTAAAATCACTCTCCTGGCTGATTCCCTATTATCTCGTGTCTTTAATATTATAAGAGCCATTTAGGGAGTTAGATTTGATTCTAAATATATATTTGGTTCAAAATACAATATGTTTATCCATTTTTTCTATTATATTTATTATTCACCAAACTAATTTACCTTATATAACTTGATAATATACTCCTCCCATCCTTAATATAAAATTCACTTTGCTGTTTGATTTATTCGTTAAATTTGGGCTCGAGAAGTATAATCGAATGTTACAAGGGTGTATATTTTGAAGAGATAATGTTACATTTGCTCAAATTGACTAATTTATTTCATATTTCTTAATCTACATAAATTAATTAGTAGTTCTTTTTATTAAAGACAGAGGATAAATGTTTTTAACAAATTGAAACAGAAAAAGTAAAATGATCAATGGAGAATAAAATGTAAAGTAAATTATAGAGAGTGAAGGCTACGACAAGAAATGCTTGAAGGAGAAAAGTTTGAAATGTTTGGGAAGTGATTGAGAGAGTTAAGTCTATACCAATATAAGAGATTTCTGCATTAATACCTATTTTAAGTCTATACCAATATAAGAGATTTCTAAATTGTGTGTGTAACTTCTTTTTTTGGATATTAATATAAATAAAGTGCTTCTTATTAAAAAAAAAGGCGTGTGATAGATCAAAGAAAATAGAAGAGTGACCACAGTATTAAAAATAAAGCTCTCCCTGGCCGACATTTATAGTTTATTAATAAATAACTATTAAACGTTTTATTTGGTTAAAAAACTATTAAACGTTTCAACAAAAAACAAATATTAAAAATATATAATTAAATACTTAAAATAAAAATGATAATAGTTTAACTTAAATATATTTAAATTTTAAATAGTTTATATTAGACTCATTAAATCTGATAGTTTATTATAATAAAAGTTAATTACTTGCCAAACATAAATCACTTTTCAAACCTAGATTTTGCCTCGAAATCTGTAAAATTTATTTTTCAAAACATATTCACCAAAATCTAGGTTTTACCTTAGAATATGTAAAAGCTATTTTCAAAATAGCTTCTAAACAAACCCTAGATGTGAGTTAACATGATTTTATAAGTTGTAAAATATAAAAATAGTAAACTCGACGAGTTAGCTCAAGAGTTTGGCAATATAAAAAGTTATGATTAGATCATTTGAATGATTTTTTTTCTATTTGATATATTTAATAACTTAGATTGATGAATAGGCCGGCCCGGGAAGAAAATAAGATGCAATAACTTCTAAAAGTTATACATAAATATTCATAAATTATATATAATTTGAAAGCTATTAATTAATTAATTGTTGTTGTTATTTCAAAATTATTAAAAGAGTCCAACTTTATATATTTATATTATATATCAAATAAATATACATTTTATTGACAGTCATTATTTACAAGTTTAAAACAATTCAACTTCAATTTCACCAAACAAAATAATCACTACCTTTAGCTGGAAACAAAAGAAATAAATGACAAGCATTGCACTACTATATCACATGCCCTTATAATATTCTACTTTTGGAAGAAAATCCAAAAAAATTAATTCTAATTAGGCACATTTTTATTAGATACATGCATGAAGTCAACTCATTTTGGAAGAAATCAAGAAATGCAATGAATTAAATGATTTTTTTTGGCATCCAATCAATTGAATTAAATGATAAACTATTTTTAGTAACTATGAATTTTCCTAACTGCATTCTTTTTCTTTTTGCCAAATAATTTAATTATATTCATGAATGTAAAAGGAAAATGAGATATAATATTGTTGTTACATTCATAATTAGGTTCTTTGAATCTTGAAAGTTCATAAGAATTTTGATTCCAAATTTGATAACATCTACAACTATATATATATATATGTAATATAAGCACCTCACTTGACAAAACAAATTGCCTCAGATTTGATCTCATTATATTCCCTACCTATTTTTCTTTTTACTCCAAATCATATCCGTCACATATGGATTCTACCAAAAGCATCAAGATCTTGGTGGTTTTCATGCTTTTCTTATTTGCTTCTGGTAAGAGTATAGCTTCTTAATTACATGCCTCCTCTTTTTCTTAGAATACATTTATTATTAGAACAAATTAATCATTCAGTTACTTATCCCACCGCTTTCACGAACACAAATTACTTTTACAATCTAACTTATTTCCAATTTCATTTCTCCATAAATCAGATTGTAAATAAGTTACTTATCCCACCGTTTTTCCAAACGGTCCATATTGGTTTGTAGTTGCTGATTGATTATGATTATTTTTAAAAAAACTGTCAAATTGCAGGAGATGTGGTAACAAAGGGATCAAAATCAGAGAATTGTACTGCGGACTACACATTACCTAATTGCACACAGCCCTTATGTGAAGTTCAGTGTGAGAGTGCTATTGGTTATCGTACAGGCAAATGTATTAACCAAAACAAAACTTGCCAATGTAATTGGCCTTGTCCCTCTCCCCTTACCCACTAGCTATATATATATATATATATATATAGCTTGCCAAATCATTTCATATAACATTTGGATACAAAATGTAAATCCAAATATTTTCAATGAATCATCATTATTATTGTTAGCCTGTTTTTAATTTTTCTTTCTATTTTTTAATCAAATACACCTGATGAATTGAGTTGTAGAACACATCTGCAATTTTTAACCGCGTTGTTGAGTACTATCTTTTGCCACGTAGGATAATTATTTAATGACTTAAACCAAATTATATATGATAAGGGTTAAATTATTAATTGTAAAAAAAATTAATGACTGAGTGATGGGCAAATCAAAGTTCAGGGGATGAGTTGCACCGAATCATAGTTAAGAAATTGGGTTATAAAGGAGTCAAAAGTCGGAGTGCCGAAAGATTAATTTTCTCGTAAGTAAATATATTATTAATCATGAAATCTGCTAGCACCATTTGAGTTACTATGAGGACTCAAAGAAAAGGCTGTTTGGTAATCATATTTTATCAACATTTAATTGTAGAATCACTATTTAAATTTGCAGAGTCATCATTTTCGTTAGGTAAAACTAACGTTGTTAATATTAAATGACTAAAAATGCACTTTTTAAATTTAAAGGATTAAATTGAAACTTGATGTAAATTTAAAGGATCAAGTAAATACTTTAGCCTCAATTAAATTAAACCAAATAAACATAAATTTATCGTTTTAAATATTAAAAATATTAAACCTATGATAGTTTTACCTCATCTTTAATTAGGCTATTGTAGTTTTTCTTCTCCTCTTTATTGTCCCATGAAAGATTTTTTTTCTTCATATATAACGCACCTGATGATGATGGAAGCTGTGTCGTTCATATCATAAGCACGCATAGCAAATTTCTCATAACCTCGCTCAATTAGCTGGATTTCTCCAAGAATAGAACTTGTTAAAAAGTAGTAAATGACATTTAAATAGTAAATACATCTATAAATATTATTAATTATGTTATAGGAATAGTAAATCTCTTAAACCCCCCAACTAATTATTTGAATTTCCTCAAATGCAGAACTTATTAAATATATTTCCCGAGTCATGTATAAGAGTCAAAAAAATAAGAGACTAAATCATGTGCGAATCAGATGTTCAGTTACATTGTTGCATTGAGTTATAATTGAGTGATTAAGTTATAATTAAGTTAACAATTAGATGAATATAATATTAAGTCTCTATTTTTATATACCTTTCCAACTCTTAATATAAAACTCATTTTGTAATTCAATTATTCATTGAAGTGGGTGTTGCACAAAAGAACAATTTTCATTATAGAACACATGACATACAACGAGCATGTAACACGTCAGGAAAAAAAAAATCGATCTCATTAAATTTCCTATTTTTAAAATCATATTCTTCAAATATGAATTCTACAATCGTGTCATTCTAATGCCTCGTTTGATTTGATGGAATTGGAGTGATGGAAATGAAATCCATCAAGATTGCATGTTTGGTACACTGGAATTGGAATTGGAGATGAATTCCATGTGGAATTCAAACTATCCCAATTCCACCAAAACAATTCCATCTCAAAAGTAAAGTTTTCCAATTCCATTTGCATAATTCCATCCTTAACCCCACGTCTAACCTTCAGCAATGGACAACCGACGGTGAGCTTGAGCAATGGACAGCGAAAGCGACCTTGAGCAATGGACAGTGATGGCGACCTTGAGCAACCCAGCGACGGCGAGCGACCTTGAGCAACCTAGCGACGGCAAGCACAGTGGCGACGGTGAGCACAATTGCCTTCTGCTCCTCCATCGGCTCATCTCTGGTTCACTGCTATGACTGAAACGTATATAAGGAACAATGCTCAGCCGACACCTTGCCAGTACACCCACACTCAGACGAAGCAATGCACAGCAGACACACCAGCACTCCTCACTCCGACGCTCTCACAGCTATGACAGAAATGAAGAGGGAAAACGCACGGTCAAGTGCTTCAGCTCCAGACGCACCAAAACCAGCACAGTCGAACCTCTTCCGTCGACGCCCTCTGTTCAGACACCTCCACACAGCAGCCACATCTCTCAGCCGATGACTCCTCTATCTTCCTCGAGTTCCAGCTCTCTCACACCCGACACTCTGTTTTTTCCTTCGTTCCAGCTCTTTTTTCCCTGTAGCAGATCTGAAGCATCATCGGCGAACATGACGGCATCTAGACATTGGCAGCACCGATGATCGTCGTACGGTGAGCTCCAATGTTGAAGACGAAGGCACTGTGGAAGCGAAGACGAAGGCACCAAAGACAAAGGCGATCCAAAGCGAAGTTACTTGTTTGAATTTTTTTATTTTTAAATATTAAAGGGTATTTCTGTCTTTTTATATAAAAATTAAGTTCCATTTCCATGACATACCAAACGCACTTTTAAACTCCATCTCCATTTCTATATCCATCTCCATTTCCATTTCCATTTCCATCAAAACCAATTCCAGTGTATCGTTATTTGTTTTTGGTAAAAATAGCTTCTAATTAGCCTTTAGTTTTTCTCGAAACACGTGGTTTCAAAATCACTCTCATTCTAAAGGTTAAAGTATACGTTTGGTCCTTCAAATTTACGTTAAATTTCAGTTTGATCCCTTAAGTTTAAAAAGTACACTTTCAATCCTTTATTCTTAACGCCGTTAGCTTTATTTAACAGAAAATGTTGACTCAGCAAATTTAAATAGTGATTTTGCTATTAAATGTTTATAAAACATAGTCAAATTTTAAAGTATAAAAATAACTATATTAAATAACTAATATTTAAGTATATTTTAACATCATTTGATTACAAAACAGTGATTGAATTATTTTCTGTTAAGTGAAATTAACGGGGTTAATGTTGAAGGACAAAAAGTGTACTTTTTAAATATAAGGGACTAAACTGAAATTTGATGTAAACTTAAACGACTAAATGTATACTTTATCCATTCTAAATCATTGACTTTATTTCAAAACAATTTTCATTTTAAAGTTTTAATGGTTTCTGACAGTTTTATATTCTATTAACCCTTGATTTCAGGGAAGGAAAATAATAATGTACAAGAGATATTTTGAGACAAGACTATTTAATTAAATGCAATTATTCTTATAATTTAAATTATTTGATATGTAGTTTAATAGCCATGCTTTATGAGAATTATTTTAAATTGAAATATTATTTAAAGACTGCAAATAGTTTGTGTATTAAAATGAGAGCTATTTGCCTATATATATATATATATATTTCAGTATTTATAATAGTGGTTAGATTATAAAAACATTGCTTCGGAATTCTGATTTATAAACAATGCAGTCAGTAAATAATCAGCTACGATATTTTATAAGCCTTTAATCATTGAATTCTAATAAATTACTCATCTAATCCTATTTATTAGATAAATAGAATGCGCTTTAATAATTTATAAGTTGCATCTTAAAATTCATATAATTTTTCATATAAATGTACAAAAAATTTATCATTCATTTGTTATTAAGGTAAAATAAATATTAAATAAGAATAAATTTAAAATATTATTAAAATTTAAGGACAGAGTTTACAATGTTTAAGATTTTTTAATTATGATAAAAGGTATTGAAAATAACTTTAAATACTATTACTATAGTAATATTGTATTTATGCTAACATTGGGATGTACATCTCCAAAAGTCAATGAATCTCGTATTTTGTGCTTATGTTTATGCACTCAGTAACTTCTATTCATGAATAGAGTAGAAAAACAGAATAATTCATAAAAGCCATTATTATGGGTTCTCTGAATCTTAAAAAAAAAATTATGAGCATTTAATAACATTTATAACAATATAAGAACCTTCTCCAATTAAAAAAAAAGTAGATATAGAAACAGCCTCAAAATTGATCTCATTACATTCCCAATTTTTACTTCAAATCATATCCTTCAATCATGGATCCTTCCCGGCTCTGTAAAATCTTGGTGGCTTTCATACTTCTCTTATCCATTTCCGGTAAGAATAGCTTCTTGCTTTTTGTTTACTCTCCAACTATTAATATATTTTGGGGAGATTAAAGAAAGTAATTAATTTATATGTTTAATATTTTTCTCCAAACTAATCTTTCTAACAAAAAAAACTAATAATAATCTAATGATAGCACAAATATTTCAAAAAATATATTATAATTATTTTATTCATATTTTTTTAATCTCTCCAAAAAGAGGTAGTATGATTAGCTTTTCAGAAAATAAAAATCTAACAAATTAAATTATAACCGATATATACAAGGATCACCACATATCTGTGTGGCTGTAATGAACCACTTTTTGGAAAAAAAATCAAAGAAATTATGCAATATATCAGATACTATACTATATATGCTAAAATTATCATAAAAATCCAAGAAATTAAATGGTAACCATATTTATGTATAGTAAAATTTACTACTTTGGAAGGAAAACCCAATAAATTAAATGATTTATAATAAACTGCTTTTGGAAGAAAATCCGAGAAATTAAATAATAAGCACTACCCAAGTATATAAAGAAACAATACGCCTCCTATTTTTTATCTCATCCAAATTTGTATCAAAAGAAAACAATTTTACTCCAAATCTTATTATACAAATATGTATTCTACAAAAAGCAGCAAGATCTTTGTTGTTCTCATGCTTCTCTTATTCATTACAGGTAAGAAATATATTCCCAATGTTTGTTTTTTTTTCTCTTTCAACAATTAAATATGCTTTTTACCAATTATCACATGAAATCCAATAAAATCAATTTCACCTTCATTACATATAAATTAGATGTGGGAAAACGGGTTGGACATGCCAACCCGCCTCTAGATGGCGGGTTCGGGTTGACTTTTGCTAGGCCGCCAACCCTTTAAAATATTTTTTATAAAATAAATCATTTTTACCAAGTTTTTTCTATAAGATTGTATAATTACATGATTCTCTTGGCTGCAAAAATCGCAGCTCGTTTTGTTGGCGGGGTCGCGCCCGTGTTACCGGTACTAATAGGAATGATGATATTACTTATTTTCAAACTTTATTATATATCATCAAGAATGGTGTAGTATTATTTAAACGGTGATGATATTTTCACACCCATTCTAAATGTTTATGGGTATTTTCACACAGGTCTGGACGCGATCGAGGTAAGAAGTGGAGAAGGAGTACAAGCTGGGTCTGGGTGTCGTCCTCTTAAAGTATCAACACCTAACTGCCAAGACAAATTGTGCAACCTCTTTTGTACCAAGGAGAAGGGTTATGATCATGGATACTGTGTTCTCCCTGATGCATGTGGTTGTTTTGGTTGCCCTAACCTTATATAATACACATATTATATATATATGGTGATATATAATATGTAGACAAATATATTAAATAAATAGATTGTTATTTGATATGCAGTCTTTGACATCTTATATCATATTCAAGTTTTGTTGAGTTTCAATCTGAGTAGTTCTCTCTCTGTTTCTTTCTTTTCCCATTATTAATTACTTCAAACTCATGAGTTAGGAATCGAATTGCTATAATCGTCTCTATGTAAGTTATTTTTAACCAATTCATACGTGTTAATAAAAACTGTTAAAATATTAAATTCGTTAAAATGAAATTTAAAAAATTCTTGATATTATTCTTATTAACTACACTAAATTTCAAGTTCATATTAATTTTTAGTGCTTTTCACAACTCTTATTAAATATGGACAGATAGAAAAATATTTAATAGTCTTTAAAACTACTAAATATCTTATAAAATTGATCAAGAACATATTTTAAAAAGCGCTTTATGATAGGGACCAAATGGAGTAATTTCTTCTAATTAAAGACTGGGTTTGGGTGGACCTTCATAACCTCAAAACTTCACAAAAGGCCAGTTTGGAAGCCCAACATCTAATTTCAAGTAAAAAATTATGTTCATATTGGTATTGGAGTCAAATGATTTTTTCCCTGAAAATAAAGTTGGACCTAAAGCCATATTTTGAAGCTTTTGCAGTTACAGAATCTAAATGGGTATTCAAACTAATGTTTTTTTACAAAAGCATATACAAATAGTACTCATTGATTTTTTTAACACTAACATTTGATATCCGGTGCTTTTTTCTGGATCATATTACTAAATATCTAAACAATCAATTAATCCAGTTCAAAGATGTTGTCCCATCGGTACCTCGCTACCACCGTAAGGTCTCCTCGCGGGGGTCTGGATTAGTCTGGAGCAGACAATAAACCCAGGAGACCGGATGGTTTATACAAAAAAAAAATTAATCCAGTTCAAGGATTGTAGTTGCCCCTCCAAATACAAGTGTCTCATTTGGTAATCAAACTCAGATCCAAAGGAATTTAAATGAGGCCTTACACTTAACACCGCTACACCAACTATATATTGGTTGTACTAATTGATTTTTATCTCAACTTCAATTGAAAAATAAAGCAGGGTTAAAAGTAATATTTTCAAATGTTAATCTAAGCAAGCCCCTCACACCAAATATTTAGTTTTGTTGGTGCTGTTGTAACAGCAGCATTTGCTGTAGTTCCATATTCAGAGGTAAATGCCTTTGGGAAACAGCAAAATCAATTCAAGGAACAAAACTAGGTTGCACTAGCTGCATCTTTGAAAAAAAAAAGTTGTATAATCCAATTATAAGAATGAGGTATGTACCAATAGGAATTGGATCTAATGGAAGAGATTAATACATCATTACATAGTAAAACCATATTTAGTATCATTTATATCCAACAATGTTTCAAATATAATTTCCGTAGAAGGGTATCTATACTTAAACAAAAAAAACATATAAGAAAGAGTTTATTGGCATTCCTCCTCTACGCTTGTTCTAAAAAATGTTATGCAAGTAGTAGATTTCAGAGTTTTTTAATGATTAATTTATGAAAATAGTAGTGCTTTGGTATAATCCTCCCTTAAAAACTATATCAAACACTCACAGCCACCATCTAAATTTGTATTTTATTATTAAACCTACTCACAACAAATTATACATAAAAAAAAATACAGTACAATTAAGGCTAAAGTATATTTTTAGTCCTTTATGTTTATGTCAGGTTGTATTTTAGTCCTTTAAGTTTAAAAAGTGTACTTTCAGTCCCTCAAACTTAACGCCATTAGTTTCTCTTAACGGAAATTACTAACTCATCAAATTTAATCGATAACTGTGCAATAAAACGTTGACAAAACATACTCACATTTTAATTATAATTTAATAATATAATAAATTTGATATTTTAAATTATGTAAAATAAAAAAGTATCTAAAATAACAGCGTTAAGTTTGATGAGCCAGCAATTTCCGTTAGGAGAGACTAACAGCGTTAAGTTTAAGGAACTAAAAGTGCACTTTTTAAACTTAAAGGACTAAAATGAAATCTGACACAAACATAAAGGACTAAAAGTATATTTTAACCTACAATTAATTTTAGGAAATAGTTTTAATTTTGTATTTAGATGAAACAAATGGAAAGATGGGATAGAATGGGAAAACATATAAAAAAACAGTTTCAAGATATTAAAATGTCTTTTTATGTACGTAAATAAAAATTATAGAAAGAATTAATGGTTGTACGTAAAAATATTTACACCACCATCTAAAATGTCATTTATTGTATATCTCTGCTTTCATGCCACATAAAGAATGAAATTTTCATTCCAATGATACTACCAAATATAATCACATACGCATTTACTCTCTCATTTTTTTTTTGTTTTCTTCATTTTTTTTAGCAATCTCTATCTTTTTGGCCGAACTAAACCTTATAACCGACTATTTTTGGAAGAAAAATCCAAAATAAATATTATGCAATATATCAGATACTACACTACATATAATAAAATTCTCATAGAAATCCAAGAAATTAAATGGCAACCATATGTATGTATAGTATAATCTACTACTTTTGAAAGAAAATCCAAAAAAATTAAATGCTTTTGAAAGAAAATCCGAAAAATTAAATAATAAGCTCTTTGCCCAAGTATATAAAGAAAGAATTTGCCTCCAATTTGATCTCATCAGTCATCATCACATTTCATATTATTTCTCCATATCATATTCTTCAAATATGGATTCTCCAAAGAACAACAAGATCTTTGTCGTTCTCACCCTTCTCTTTTTAATTACAGGTAAGAAAAGATCCTTAATGAAGCATATAACATATCCTTCAATGAAAAAAATTAATATTAACAAATTATTACCGTAAAAAGTAATTTAGAAATTACGTTGATACACTATCTTTTTATCATCTATCCTATATGGGGAAACAAATTTCTTGTTTTGTGCAGTGATTTATTTAGATAACTTTAACTAACGAATTATGAATATACTATAAATAATTAAGTGGTTTAGAATTGATTAGACAAGTTGAATAACCTAAATTTAGAAGAAAACCCAAAGAGTTGAATGATAACCACTCCTTCAAAGACCAATTCCATATAAAACCCCACCCCATCTTCCAATTCATACACAACCCATTTCTTTCCTTCATCATTACTTCATTTCCTCTGCAACAAAAAGGAAAAAGAACATGGATTCCATGAAGAGCAGCAAGGTCTTTGTCATCCTTGTGCTTCTCATGTTCACTTCTGGTAAGGAACTTAAAAGTGCAATGTTGCCTTTAAAGTTTTAAAATGGAGTAATGTTACCCCTTACTGTTAAAAATGTCAACGGTCAACGTCAGTTTTATAATGGTTAACATTAGTTTTTTAATGTATGAGGCAACATTACTATATTTCAAAACTTTCAAAGAAATTTTGCTCGAGCGAAAGCTTCTAGGTTGCACCTTAACCCCATATATACACATACACTTAAACATATACATATTTTTTTTTGCCAATACATATACATATACACTTACACATATATGACCAATTAACTGCTTATTTTATTCAGTAATTAGTTAATTAATGGACGTATTATTGTTTTTGTTTCACAGTTTTCATTATTGTGTAGTCATTAATGCATTTGTTTTCTTAACTGTTATAACCCAAACTTTAAACTTGAGATGGGAAGAAAGAAAACCAACGAAGAAAGCAAATGGTTTGAGTAATTAAATTACAGGTTTTGCTGAAATTTAATGGTGTGTTTCACAGTCCTGATTTTTTTAGTTGAAATTACAAGGATTTGGGTAATTTGAGTAAACTACATATAATCTTGTTTTCATCAAATTAATATTATATATTTTTTGGCCTAACCTAATATGATTTTTTTGTGGCATCCTTATTAAATAGTAATACTTAATTATCGTCCAAAAATAGTCAAAAGCAAAACGAGATAACTTGATTAGGATGAGTTCTGTGTAATTTATGTTTTGTATGTGTTTAACATCAATTTTGAAAATTGTGTGATTTATGTTTAGCGTAGCATACTATTCACATGTCATGAATAATATATAGATTTAGTTTAGACGTAGCATACTATTCACATGTCATGAATGATATATAGATTTAGTTTAGACGTTGGTTTTGATGTTTAATATAAGACGTGAATCCATTTTAATTTTAATATTTATCACTTTTTTCTAATTAATTTATCAATTTGTATATAATATAATATTATAAATAGTGCTTCATCTCATCCTTTTTATAAGCTACACTTTAAATATGCCCGAACCTTTAATACATATTTTTATTTTTACGCTTAATTAATTACATGTCTTTTATATTTTTTTCATCAATTCTCTCTCATTCCCACTCCCAGTTTTGCACTCGCCATTTCCACAAATAAGAATGGTTTAAGGGAAAAAGTTGCATTTTTCTACGCATTTATTGCCTTTAATTAATCGGTTTCAGCCAACTTATTGATCTACATAATTTAGTTCTTTGTAACTTGTAAAAAGGATCGAGAGAGTATTTTAAGAAAGCCAGATTACATTTATTATAATGAAACAATCAATCCAAATTAATTAAAGTAGCTCCTATATTAAAAACTAGAGTAGCACAAGTTATTTCTTGATGTCATTTATTGTGAAAATGTGTAGGTAGTGAAGTAGTGAGGGGGCAACAAACCATATTCTGTACGGACACAAAGGAGTTGGCTCATTGCAACTCTGAAAAATGCAGTGACTTGTGTGAGGAATGGTATGGACCCTCAAATGGAGGTTGCAGGGGGACTAAAAAATGTGAATGTTCTTGGCCTTGTAACAAATGAGAATATTTTATATAATATATATTTATATTTTAAGCAACAAGTTTAATTTATAGCTAGGGGGATATATATGAACATATATATATATATATCCCACTAAGTAAATTGTTCTTGTGAGCTTTTTTTTTTTTTTTGCTATTGTTGTGTGTTTTGATTTTTTTTTCCACATTGGTGTTAAAATGTGCTGTTGATTTTATTCATTTATGTATTCTTCTGAATGGATGCTTCAATTTGTATCTTTATAATTTAATGAGAGCTACATGGGATCGAATTGATATTGGAGCTCAACCATGTTAGCTTAGTTTGAAGCATATACACTTTATGATTGGATTTGTATTATTTATAATGTATAATACCCAATTCACAAATTAAGCAATAGTTAATTATATATGGTATGTATATCGTAAACTCTTTTTTTTATATGGTCGTTTGACTAAGCCAAATTCAAACATTATTGGACTCAATTGAGATAGCTCTCTCAAATGTTTTTTTCTGAATTCTTGCGGATTCAAGATTCTGCACTTAAGTTCATCATGCACTTTCCATGAAGAAATAATGTTATCACCAATGTAGGGATAACAAACTTTTGGTACTAATTTGTTATAAGGACTTTTTAACGATTACATTTAATTTATTATCACTTAATAGTAATTCCCCAAAATTAATTAATGTGGCCAATATATAATATGGAATCTATAGTAAGCCATGGTGTATATTACTACTTCTAGCCCTTAGAAATTGTTAAAATGGTTCTATGGGAAGGATATGCGGTTTATCAATCAATATTTCAGTAATAATGGAAAAACAGTTTTCCATATTAAATAAATCACATCAAGAGGTTAATTAAATGAGTTGCAAAGTATTGTGTGGCCTACGTGTGGTTTAAGCAGAATAATATCAATGTACTCTTTTGGTAATGCGGTAGAGAAGCACTTTTACGTAAACCGAAATAAATATGTGAATAAGATTATTTCGTTTTGCAGAAAAATATTGTAGAACGTGCGTTTGACTTTTTCAGAAGCTCCACCAAATAAGCCCAATATGATTTTTAATGTCACTATTAATAGTACTTGATGAAAAGTAATTAAAAATAGTTTTGCATAATTAAAGTGGGAGAAAATTATTACGATTTTGCAAGAGTATCCTCTAATTAAAGTTATTATATAGTAACTACTTTTATTTTAAATGTTTTAAATTGAAAAAAAATGAACTTTAACCATGTTAAATAAAATTTTGAAGAAAGAAAAATACTCATTAATAAAAATGTAATGCTATTGATTTCTTGCAGAATGACTTATTTAAAATCATAAAAATCCTCTATAAAATATCTTATTTTAAGAATTAAAGTAGTACAAGCAAAAATTATGTGCCTTCAAGCATTGATTGATCTGACTGAGTAATTCAGTCTGCTTTTTAGAACAATGACATCATATACACAAACACATGCAGTGAACTGGCTAATAATGTTGAATCCATAGTTTAATAATAGGCATTAATCAACATAATATTTTCTTTAGATTCATTAAGATTCACCACACATTGGGGCTGAATTTGTAGATGATTTATATGGCCTATAGGCTGGTCTAGAGTGTTACGCATTGAACAAACCAAACATGAAAACTAAGATTCTAGGGTTTACACTTACCAAGAGTATAAAAAAAAAAAACCTTTAAGCTTTACTAGACAACAAAAAATTACTAAAAATAAGCTAATCCAATTCCAAACAGCACACAATCACAAGTGTCAAGAGGAGAAAATTAGAAAGCACACAAGAATTATGAATAAACAAACGCCTTATATAACATACTGTCATCAAGCCACTAGTAATTCTTTAAACTCTCATCAATTTCTACAGGGGAATTTACCTTACTTGAAAATAAAGTGGGCTACACCCACTTTAATCCACTTTCCTAAATAAGTATCCTAACCTTTTATAAAGAGACAGGAATACATTCTATCCTTAGTGGGAATCCAAAGAAGAAAGTGAACCAAGATAAGATAGATGCTAGTATTATAGAACTGTGGAATCTTTTGCCTATTCCACTCTCTTTCAGATTAAAATCGGTGGAACTTTAACCTCTACATGCTTCCCACAGAAGCAATATAGAGCTGGAAGCAAGTGATTTTACTGGTCCAGTTCTCGAAGTCAAAAGAACAAATGAGCATCAGATTCAGCATGATCATCTCAGCAAATTGCAGGTACGTCAAAGTAATGTGTACCTTTTCAATTTTTGGGTATGCTGAATAAAGGTGCTAGGTTTAACCAGGAACTAATTCTCCTCTCAAATCAAATGTAAAAGTAAACTCTCATACAACAACAAGCCTTATCCCATTGGATAAGGTCAGCTACATAGATCACAATGCACCATAATGCTTTATCAATAAAATTTTACTCTGAAAGTACTTCTTATAAAAATGAAAACCCAAGCTGCTTAAAAAATATCATCCATCTCAAGCAAACTAAAGTATCTATATAATCAATTCCATTTTGTCTCATGAAGACTGTTAAACTTCCACTGCATGATGATTCAGCAGGGAAAAAATTCATAAAAGTCTTAATGTCCGACCTTCCTGTGAATGTGAACTAACTTCATCATTGGGATAGAAAAACAAAATCATATCCATGCACTTGATTGAAGGACAGAGAATTAGAAACTAATTAAATACTGAACTCACACCATTTCTTAACCTTAAATGGTCTTTTAAGATTAAAGCTGGTTAAGTCATTACGAGGATCAGGTGAGCACTTGATCATAGTAACAAAATAACTTAAAACAAGCCCATCTCCATTTAAAAAAAAAAAACAGAAAAAAGCATGGTACACTATTTAAGATGAAAACTGGTGCCTAGGAAGTATTAGTTAGAACAGAACAACATATGCTTGGCACTACTAAAGCAACTGCTATGATTGTGATGATGGAACAGCTGAAACAAAGAAAACTTCACCAGTCCTTCCACGAAAGTCTCAACAGGAAAGTTGACCAAATTGCCTCTGCAAGTTCTTGGGATGTTTGATCAGTTAATGGGGCGTTGGATGGGACATTCTTGGCCTCACAGGTGTCTTTGAAGGACTCACCCTGCAGAATAAGGAGGAACCCAATACGATCAAACTGCGGTTAAGATCAACATAAAACCATTATCCTCCAGTAAAGGGGTCAAACCTGATAGGCTGGCTTCCCAACGGCATCCCACTACAATTTAGCGCAATAATTGCACTTTCTGCCTGGCCAAGAGAAAAAAACAACTCAGTCAAGATGGTTCCTCTAGGGGAAGTCTTTCTCCGTGTTTACAAACATAAGCAAATATATATATATATATATTTGCAAGTGCATCATTAAATGTATCAAATCGTAAGATCCAGTAATAAGTGAAATAACAAGAAATAAAGAATAGACAACCACAAATCCATACAATATGCATATAATACTCAAAATTGCAAAGCTAGCCCAAAAATTAAGTACATAAACATAAATTATATACAAGTTCAGGTCAAATAATTTCAGTAATTAATTCTTGAAATAAATTTGAGGATTTTATTCTTCGCATTCTTTGTAAGAGGCATCAACTACGCTTGACAATACACTATAATGCCAACTCATAGCCAAGCTAGTCATCAATTTTCATATCACTGGATCATTGGCTTTAGAACTCATTACGGATCCAACAGAACAAAGCCCATTGGGCCATGTCC
Organism: Vachellia pachyceras; assembly: GCA_025593235.1. Taxonomy (NCBI): domain Eukaryota; kingdom Viridiplantae; phylum Streptophyta; class Magnoliopsida; order Fabales; family Fabaceae; genus Vachellia; species Vachellia pachyceras. The sequence goes on along the minus strand of JANTPZ010001357.1, from coordinate 5,901 downwards.
CACTCGGGAGTATAACAGAAAGAGCCAGAAAGCAATAGGAAAAGTAGGGGTAAGCACTAAGCAGACACACAGAGAGAGACGGAGGAATGGGAACTGATTTAGAAGTTGGGATACATTGGAAGAACATGCCTAAGAAGGGTTAGGGGCAAGCAAGAATTTGCAGGTTTCAGAGAGACTCCTCTCAAAAAGCCAAAAGGTGTGCTCATTTTCTAGTGTCCTTCAATTCTTGCTCCTTGCCTTGTTTCAGCAAGTGAGCTTATTGTAAGCACTAGCTTGCTAATTCCTATATCTCCCTGTTTAGAGGAGAAACCATAGCTTCAATGATATTAATTTTTGGAAGAAAGTGTCCTCCTGCTCGGGTGTGAATTTGAATCAGTGCTAGAGGTTGATAGCTCTGGAAAAGGCCAGCTACAAAAGGTTCTCACATGAAAGAAAGCCAAGTAAGACACCCCCAAGTGTAACTATTATTAACAGAGACCAGGCAGCATGGGCTGCTCAATGGAGTACTGAAGTGGTTGATTCTCCAACGCCAATTTTGAAACATTAAAGAGTTATTTTTCCCAGAAATGAAAGAGAGCTGCTAAGGGACCGTTTTCTAACACTATAGAAAGTTAAGGGGCCATTTAAAAAGGGGGCAATTAAGGGATCATTTTGGAGGCAAATCAGAAGCCCACTAGCTATATCATGTAAATAAGAGGTATAAGGGCATTTTCCTTAAACTAGATGTGATACTATCTCGTCTTCTATAACAAGAGAGAGTAGATTTTTAGGACAGAGAATGGGGTCATGTAATTTGAACACCCCTCACAACAGGAGATGTAATTTACCTCATAATTTAATATACTATATGGCAGCCAACTACAGGAGCATTGAATGATAATAATAAAATTACCATTGAAAATTCTACAAAAGCAATTCGAGTTGAATGAGCATGATCTCCTAAAAGCCTCAAGCGGGTAACCTAAAATAAAAACAAGAGACAAGTGTAAGCCAACATCTCAGATGACTGTTTTCGAGCTAATTCCATTAGATGTCTTGCTGGACTGACCTCACCACAAGCTGTTTCAAAAAAGTTCCTCACTTCAGCTTGAGAAATCTACAAGATAATTAAGTCAAATTTGATTTAAAACTGCATTAGAAAAATTCAAAACACATGCATTATATCATGAATGGCAGGGCCCAAGTAGTTCCCAATCTTGATTGTGATGGTAAAATACTTCCTCAACCACCACTGTTTTGTAAGGCCGCAATACAGGCAGAACTTATGTGTTCATTCATTAGTGTGCGTGCGCGAGAAAGAGATGGCAAACACAATTTACAAGAAAGTCAATAAGGGTAACAATATACCTTTTTATCAATATTTGTACAGTAGACAGTCCTGCTACACATTTCCCGCTCATCCTCAGACTGCATTTATTAAAAATGAAGAAAAGATTTTTAATAAACCAAGGAGCTTTAAATTTGTAACTTAACCACCAAATTTTTTAGGACATGGATAAGGGAGTGGGTCGATTTTTCTTTTTAAAAAAGAGAGAAAATATCAAATGAGGGGGGGGGGATTGTGGGAAAAGGACACAAGTCAAGCAATAAAAGAAAATGAAACGGGTTAGCAATGCACTTTTGAAAACATTTATAAGCCATGTTGAACATCTATAGGAGTAAAACCCCCCTCGTCTAGCAGCAAAGATAAGTCAAAGGACTGTTTTTGTCTTTGATACAAAAGCAACATGACCGATCTCTCACAACAAAGACAGGCCTGAACTTCTACTTCAGAAATGTTTGGTATTCCTTTCAGCCCAAATATAGAATCATATAAAAAGGACCGGGGATTTGTCCATACCCTAGGGAGGAATGTAGGATTCACAGGTAGGATAGCAGTTTTGGAAGGAAGCACCCTCACTGGATAGTACCCAAGCACAGTGCCACCAAGGTTTAAAGCTTCTCTTGCACCTTCTGTTGACATAATCCAAGATAAATGCATGAGATAGATTTAAAACATAATGGTCATTTTGTCATGCCTGTCCATATGTCTATTTGAAGAACAGGAGGAGACAACTGGATTTGCAAGCAAAATGCTTACGCTCATCTGCAAACTCCACAAATGCAAAACGAAGAATTGAATGTGGATCACCACAAATTCGGCAGTCAATAACCTTCAATCAACAAGAAAAGCTTGATGTGAGATTTCGAAATTAATGAACTTATTAAAAAGGCAATCTATCTTTAAAAATTTAAATCCTCTTATTTATTAAAATTGAAGATAGTAATGAACAACAAAAATGTACTGCATGAGTTCTCAAAAGTACTAATAGATGACTAGTAATGCAACTACTAGTGGACACATTTCGTAAATAAAACAGAGGGCTGCTCACAGTAAAATTAAATGCTACTAAACACCATTAAGTGACATTCATTATGGAGGAAATATGAACACACTTCACAGATGGAAAATATGGTGTTCTACACATAATAAAGTAGACTTTACAAAGAAAACTCAAAAGATGATCGTTTCCTGATTCAGTAAACTAATGACAGGAAGAAGAGCTACAGAAGAATTAGAATGAACAGATGCACATTTTGTTTTTACACAAGAAAAAGATGAGAAGTTTCTAGCAAATACCAATGAAACGCACGCGTGCACAGACAGAATTCAGTGGTTGGACATTGATGCATTTAGAACTGTTTACATTATAAAGTTACATTTTCATTTTTCACATACTTGTTTTACTTCATAAACTTTTGTATTAAAAAAAACTAACGCAAAAACCAGCTTATGAGCACTGTGAAAAAGGTTAAGGAAAAAACTACTAAGGAACATATGAATATCATTTTATAAACGTGTAGAATAAAGCAAGAAAACCATAGAAATGCAAGGTAAAAATATACGGCAAGACAGTATGAGTCCCTGCTGCTACAATACAACAGTGGTAACCGTGATGATAACTTCCATTTAAGTATTGAATTATCTTGATCGGTTCTGAAAGATGAGCTGGAAAGAGAATGACTATAAAATCATCAGGTGAGACTCATGACTTACTTGTCCACAGCTAGTAAATAGGGCAGCCAGGTGCTCCTCGGTAACCTATCAAGAAAAGAGACTGTTCAAATAATACAATCTTCCTATAACCAGGATCAATGCTAGGAAGACTATAGAATTCATATATTCGTGAGTTGATTCAGCCACTATTGCTTACATGCTGATCTATATCAGAAACATATACGGTTCTTCTAATGCTATCTTCTCTATGAGCCTTATGCACTCTTCCATTGGACCTTCTTCTCCCCTGAGTATAATTAGTTCTTCTCTGCAAGATGATGAAAGCATAAATTGTCAATGAACAAAACAAGGTCAATGATATCAGGATTAACTTCCGGATGAAAAATTATCTCAATCATATCACCATAATCTTTACCAAAGAGAGAGTAGCGTTTATATAACAACAAAAATATTCATAGCATTGCTTGGTAAGTGCTATACTGTACAACAAACAGAAAAACAACATGATAACAGATCATGATAAAAGACACAATCAGCTATATCCAACATCAAAACACACAACGCAATTCCAAAGGAGACACATTCAAGGAAAATTTAAGTTAGCTCATGAAAACAAGTAACTACGAATGAAATCGCTTAAGAAGCAATAACATATAACATGGAGAAGAAGAAACCCAAATTCCACTCTAAAAATGCATGACCAGAGAGTGCAGAGATTCTATTCAATTCAAGCTACTTTTCAATTTCATAATCGACGTGCATTATACAAATACCAAGTTACCAACTCCCCAGACAAAAAAAGTAAAGAACTTTCACTACATTTTGCTACACGGTACACATATTTGGCCACAATAGATTCGATGCAATACCAAGCGTTCTCATTAATAATCATTTAAAACCTTCGGTCGAAATAGCGTAAATAATAAGTAAACAAAAAATATAAAATCCAAAATTTCTAAAGTAATGAGAGATCGAAGAAGTGACAATACCCTTCGATTGTTTTGATAATTATCATCAGCAGCAGTATTATTGTTCCCCAGAAAATTGTTCGGTGGGAGCTGATGATCGCCCTGATGGAGATGATCATGGTGAGAATAACTTGAAGGGAAAAACTCTTTCGCCAAAGGATTCAACTTAGTGAACATATCAACGAGCTTTTGCACATTGAATTCGGATTCGGACTTGGAATTTGAGTCCAACTTGTTCGCAGCTGCTGCGTCGACGGAAATCTCAGCAACCGCAGCCATAATTTAAAGCTCCAGAAGCAGCAGCAACAATTCAGGCTCGAAGAAGATAGCTTCAGAACAAGAATTCAAATAAATTTAACATCTTTTTCTCAGTTTTTACCTTCCCAGAAAAAAATATATTCAAAAAAAATTGTGCTCAGATGACTGGAAAAAAAAAACCTCATTTAATAGAAGCTCAGATGAAGCAAAATTCCATAGACCAGATCAGGAAAGAGATAGGGTTCAGAATGAATTATCAAGGAAGGATAGACGGAGAGTACGGATGTGGAGTTGAAAGGGGGGGAGGGGGGAGAGAAGGTGAAATAATAGGAGCGGTGCTTCGAACAGCTAGCGTAACAGTTCGTTTGGACTTTGCTGAGTTGCTCGGCTATTGCGAAGCGGCTTTGATCACAGCCTCCACCAGGAGAGACGCCAAAATTGCGATCTTTGGCCGCAGATCTATCGTTTTAATTTAATTTAATTAATTTTAACTTTTTTTATACTTTTTGAGAAGTTGATTAACTTTAAATTTAGGATATATTTTTAATTTTTATCAATTTTTTAAAATACTCCTATTGTTGCTCCTTTCACAATATGAGAGGGAATCAAAGAATTCAAGAAGATTATTACGATGCTTTTAAAAAATATTAACTCCTATAACAAATACCATTAATCTAATTAAATAAATATTACGTTTAAGAGTTTAATGATGGAGGAAGTAATTTTTATTTTTTACCTAATTTTAATTTTGAGACTAAATTATATATAACTCCCTAATGCTGTGTTTGGTATATTGGAAATGAGGTGATGGAATTGGAATTGAGGTAGGAAGTGAAGATTTGTGTTGTTTGGTTTGTGAGAAGTGACTTCTATGGAACTGAAAATAAGTTTCATGGAACTGATCTGGGTTCCATGCTATACCCTGTGGAACTGAGTTCACTTCCATGGAAGTGAAAGTATAGGACTATTATGCCCTCATCCTGCATCACTCCAGTCAGCGACTCAGACGGCGACGAGCTTTTGTCGACGACTCAGACGAATTTCCCAACAAACCGTCCAAAGTAAAGATTCAAACCAAAAAAGGAAGACAAAAGAATTCAGAGGACCACATGCCCACATACGAAGATGCAATAGTCGAACCACAGCCGAAGGTCTTGAAGCAAGCATCAACAATCTTTCCCGTCTTTTCATCAACCTTAAATATTGCTGCTTTCTGCAGAGGAATAAATTTGAATCCAGGAAAAGGAAACCCAGAAACAGTACAACAATGACGTTCAAGCTCAAAAAGAAAAATTGCAAGCTCACAGAAAAATTCACCAACTCAACCTTTTTCTTTGAAATGGTAAAACTTCACCAACTCACAGAAAACTTCTCCTGGTAACAGGTCATTCAAGGAATCTCCACTAAATGCTCCTTGAGTAAATGGTCCCTGAAATCTTCCTTGAAGGCGATTCCCTTATCGACGCTTCTTTCTCCTTCCTTTCGTTTTTGTCTTCCACATGCCTCCCTATCAGTTCAGTCGAGCTACCGTAACCTCTCCTTATCAGGTAAATTCTGAATCATGGCAGAACCTGGAGCGCCGATCTTGAAACCAACCTCAGCATTCCCCTGTTGATTCCGATCCTCTACCTCACCCTCAATTTTTGTTATGAAGCAAGAGGTTAGGATTTGGGAATC